>JAJONY010009308.1:0-77956 GCA_029582405.1 Solanum gandarillasii
ATAAAGTTTTTTCAGAATTTTTTTTTACAGTGCTCCGAGGCGCCATATCCATTGGCAAATACACATGAAAAACCAAGAAAGTCACGTAATTCCTAAAAGTTGGCTTGTAAATGCCAAAATACGCCTGAAATAATCGGGAAAATTTACGTAAAGCTTCCCCAAGTCATTACGGAGATCCTCTAAAAGTTTTTCAGGAAAAAATTGGGTGCTTCGAGGTGCCAGATCCATGTGCTAATACACACGAAAAACGAAGAAAGTCGCTTAATTCCTATTTGGCTTGTAAATGTGGAAATATGCTTGAAAAATGTGGGATTGTACGTAATGTTTCCCCAACTCATTAAAGGGGTCCTGATAAAGTTTTTTAGAAAAAAGTTTTTGGTGGTCTGAGACGCCAGATCCATGGGCTAATACACATGCAAATCAAAAAAGTCGCGTAATTCCTAATAGTTGGCTCGTAAAAAAATGGAGGAATTGTACGTAATGCTTTCTCAACGCATACGGAGGTCTCCCTAAAGTTTTTTCAGAAAGCAATTTCGGTTGCTCCAAGGCGCCAAATCCATGAACTAATACACACAAAAAAAAAATCATGTAATTCCTATAAGATGACTCGTAATTACGAAAATATGCCTAAAAATTGTGGGAATGTACGTAATGTTTCGTCAACTCATTACAGAGGTCCTCCTAAATATTTTTCAGAAAAAAATTTGGGTGCAATGAGGCGCCAGATCTATAGGCTAATACATATGAAAAACAAAAAAAATCGCATAATTCCTAAAGTTGGCTCATAAATGCGAAAATATGCCTGAAAAAATTGGTGGGACTGTACGTAATGATTTCCCAACTCATTACAAAGGTTCTTACAAAATCTTTTTAGAAAATTCTTTTGGGTGTTCCTAATACACACGAAAAATCAAGAAAACCGCATAATTCCTAAAAGTTTGCTCGTAAATGTGAAAATATGCCTAAAAATGGTGGGACTATACGTAATGCCTCCCCATCACATTATGGAGGTCCTCATAAATTTTTTTCTGAATTTTTTTTGGGTGTTTTGATGCTTTATATCATGGGTTAATACACACGAAAATCCAAGAAAGATGTGTTATTCCTAAAAGTTGGTTGGTAAATGCTAAAATATGCCTTAAAATGGCGGGACTATACATAATGTTTCCTCAATTCATTACGGAGGTTCTCATAAAGTTTTTTTATAAAAAAATTTGGGGTGTCCTAGGCGATCCATGGACATTATACACAAAAAAACAGAAAGCCACGCAATTTCTAAAAGTTGGCTTGTAAATGCGAAAATATGCCTTAAAAAGTGGTGGGATTATCTGTAATGATCCCCTAACTCATTACGGAAGTCCTCATAAATTTTTTAAAGGTTCCCAAAGGCGGCAATCCATTGGCTAATACACACATAAAACCAAGGAAGTTGCATAATTTTTAAAAGTGTACACGTAAATGCAAAAATATGCCTTAAAAATGTTAGAACTTTACGTAATGCTCCCTAACTCATTACGGAGGTACTCATAAAAAAATTTCAAATTTTTTTTGAGGTGCCCCAAGGCGGCAAATCAATGAGCTAATACATATGAAAAACAAAGAAAGTTGCATAATTTCTAAAAGTTGGGTCGTAAATTTAAAAAATATGTCTTAAAAATGGCGGTACTATAATGTTCCCGCAACTCATTACGGAGGTCCTCATAATGTTTTTTCAGAAAACTTTGAGGTGCCCCAATGCGCCAGATCCATGAGCTTATACACACTAGAAAACTAAGAAAGTCGTGTACTTCTTTAAAGTTTGCTGAGAAAATGGTCAAATGTCCCCCTAATCTATTAGTCAATTCTCAACTACACACCAATACTTCACAAGGGTCCTATTACCCCCCCCCCCCCTAAATATTTTATTTTGGATATTTTATAACCCTTAAACGATGACCTATTCAAGAAGGTGAATACACATCCCTTAGGCGCGTAATGATGTATCTAAAACACATTATTTGCATTTTGGAATCCACGTGTAAGTCCAAATCAGCCTAAAATTAACGCTTTCAATTACAACTTACATTTCTAAGTTTTTTTTCTCCCACAAATCTTTCATCTTCTTCCTCTCTTCTGCCATTTAAAAAGCTTGAAGCTTGGGAATGATTGTCTTTCATTTCAAAGCTTCAATGGTAACTTCCATTTCAAATCTTGAACCTTTTGAATTTCTAATCTTCTCTAAAAAATTTCGCTATTAGATTCAAGGTTCAAAGTTATTTTCCTCACTCATAAATATAGATTTGCAAAGTCAACTAGATCTAGCTATGGAGCTTGAAATTTCTTCTCCATGTCAATGCCCAAAAATAAGTTATTTCCCTCTTCAATTCATAAATATAGAACCACAACGTATGTACACCCATTCTTCTCACCTTCCTCCAACTCCTTCACCATTACATCTGAACTTGAAGATTTACTGATTTAGAAAATACCAATTTGCAAGATCCATTTTTTCATTTAAAGATCGATTTATTTATTTTTTAGAATATTACATCACATGATAAATGACATTGTTAAAATTATTTGGGTGGCGGAGCAAGTAATCTTGAAAAGAACAATTCTTGGATCACTGTGACTTGCATTACTTGCTAAGAATAATATAGAAGAAGAAAGGTTGATATTCAATTGAAGAGTAGACATGTTGGTTATGTTTGGAATTGAGAATTTTAACCTAATTAAAAGAAAAAGTTAAATAAAAAGTGGGGTCTACTGCATCTGAAATAAATAGGAAAATAAAATTGAAGAAAGTGGACCCACCTAGCACGTGTATACAAGCATATGTATATATCTGGTAATGACAAAAGTTGAGCGTTTAAGGGTTATAAAATATCAAAAATAAAAGGTTCAGGGGGGTAATAGGACCCCCGTAAAATTTAGGTGTGCAGTTGAGAATTAGCTAATAGATTGAGGGGTCATTTGGCCATTTTAGAAGGAACTATACATGATGCTCCCCCTATTCTCACTAAAATATCAATGGCTAACAAAAACGAAAAGTGAGAAAATCATCTAATTCCTGCAAAATGGCTCATAAATGCAATAAATATGTGCAAAAAATGGTGAAGCTTCACGTATTTACTCCCCAACTCCCTATAGAAGGTTCTGCAAAAACAATTGTCTAGAAGTCATGTCACTAAAATATCCATGGGTTAACAAATATGAAAAATTGAAAAAACCGCTTAATTCTTGTTAAATGGCTCTTAAATGTCAGAAATTCGTGCAAAAATAGTGAGGTCTAACTTACTGCTCCCTCAATTTATTATGTAGGGTTCCTTAAGGTTTTACAAAAAAAATCGTTTCGAAGCCAAATCTCCCAAATATTCATGGTTTGACACATACATAAACTAGAGAAAATCGCATAATTCCAGTAAAATGGCTCCAAAATGAGCTAAATACGAGCAAAAAATGTTGAGGCTTCATGCACTTCTCCCCTAACTCCCTATGAAGGGTTCCGTAAGGGTTTTACAAAAAAATCGTCCAGAAGTCATATCACCAAAATATTCATGGGATAACACACATGTAAAACTCAGAAAATCACTTAAATCTTTAAAATTGATCTTAAATGCACAAAATACGTGCAAAAAATTGTGAGGCTTCACGTGCTGCTTTCCAACTTCCTACGAAGGGTTCTGTAAAGGTTTTATAAAAATATCGTTCGGGTGACATATCAACAAAATATTCATGGGCTAACACACACGAAAAGCTGAGAAAATCGCCTAATTCCGGCAAATGACTCCTCAATGCCCAAAATATGTGCAAAAAATGATGAGGCTTCACGTAATGCTCCCCCGACTCCCTACAGAGTGTTTCGTAAAAGTTTTGTAAGAAATTATTCGAAAGCAACATCACCAAAATATTCATGGGCTAATAGACCGAAAAAACTAAGAAATCGCCTAATTCCTATAAAATGGCTCCTAAATATCCAAAAAATGGTGAGGCTTCACGTACTGCATCCCAACTCCTTACAGAGGATTGCATAAAGATTTTGCAAAAAAATCATCCAGAAATCCTGAAAGAATTAGTTCCACTATTTTAGTCTAAACTAATTTACGGAACTAATTAATACTCATAATCAAATGTAAGATAAAATAATCCCACATTTTTTATTCCAAGATCATTAGAGAGGAATATTGGTTGATACCACACATCTCCACGTTGATAACAATTATTGATCACTGCACTTTAGGACTTAAAGTGGGACTTTTCTATTGATTGATATATATCACATTTGTAACCTATAAATAGTACTTTACACACAATGGTGAGACACTTGACTCCAAGGAATACTGTAACAACACACTTTTATTCTTGAGCAGAAAGCTTTCCATTTCACATTAAATTTGTCTTATTATATTCATTTACTATATGGTCCTCCAATGCAAACGAGTTATGCTAAGACGTGTGTCCTTGACCTCATACAAGTTCAATTGCACCATTTTCCTCGTAAACAAGATGTTATGACATCTAAGAACACAAGTTCACCATACCAATCAAACTATGTCACATAAATAAAAACAGGCTGAGACACAAACTCTTCACTAAGCAGAAAACCAGCAATTGACCATTTCATCTTTGGATCCTTTATAAGTCAATAATTGAATGATAAATATTTTCCTCACACAAAAGAAGCCATCTATAAATTTCTAATATTGAGATCCTTTTTCATTAATAAATCAATTTGACAACTATATAGTGACATATTGTGTGTAGTCTCAATTTTACAATATTTCTGAAAGAATAAAAGACAAAAAGATAGACAAATCAAGTCACTTCTTAAGACTTGCTATTCAGCCTATTCCTGTTCTCTTGGCTGTTACAGATGAAAGCCTGTTTCACAGGTTTTTCAGGGCAAAAGATACAAATTTGAGGAGAAAATTTGTGGCACCAAATGCAAGAGCATGATCCGCGACTTGCCTCGTGAAAGTGAATCATTTCTTGAACAAACAATTAATTTCAGAAGTCGCAAGTGGAAAATTTTCAATGCTCATTTACTACGTTTCTTCGCTTCACTATAGAGTATGACTCCAAAAACTGTAAGTGCATAGCCCAGCATCCCTGTAACTGACACCGGGTTTCTAAATATTAAGATTGAGGTGACTACAGCTACAGCTCCTTTTGCGTTTCCCAGGACCTGTAAGTGCAAGCAATTTTTGTTATAAGCGCAAATAATCTATAGAAGAGATTAAAAAAAAGGTACATTCCTCCTTAGCCAAAAAGAAAAAGGTAAATGCAGAGAATCACGGAACAGAGTAACTGAAGGGAAAGATATAACTATAGACCATCCTGGTATTACCGAGAAATCAAGATCTCTTGCCCTCTTATAAAATGAATAGAAGAAAATGATTTTTCCAGATCTCGTGTAAAAATGAAACCAATTATCTCGTATTGCCCTCTCTCTATCCCAATTTTAATTTAGTCAGTATCCTATCTAGTCCATCAAAATACCTGGCACCTTTACTCAAATGGTAAAATCTTCATTTCCAGAATTTAAATGAATTTGCTTCAAATTAGCTTCCACTTCCCTTAAACACAAAGTTCTAGCACCTTTTGTATAACTACAAAACTTACATGGTTCAACTTCTCCTGTTTCATCAAATAATACTGTAATTTATGTTCCCCAAAGCATGAAACAACAACATTTTCAACTCTTTCCTTTGCTTAATGCTAGTTCGGGACAAATCATGAATTATTTTACTATAGTTTTGCTATGTTGTGATTCATATATAAACAATTGGATTATCGTTTACAAAATATTTCCAAACTCTACGAAAACAAACCATTTCACTTCTGTGCTAATTACAGGGATCCATGACCTACATGTAACTCTTCTTTGTGGTTCATTACACGACAATCCCCACCGAACTCTAAAGAGGATGAATCTCGAAGTGAAAACTTTTTTTTTTAAAAAAAAAAAAAAGAAGTAAACACAGGAACATTCTGAAATGAAAAGTTTTATCTCCATTAACGGGTTTAACATGGGAAGTAAAAATTCCCTACAAGGGACTGTGCTTGAGTACTCCTAATTCTGTCCAAACTTCAAGTGGGTGCCCATCAGGCCAGCACCACCCCTATAATCTTTATCCTTCGCTTGTGTTTTTGTATAATTTTTCCAAAGTTTGACTCAATTAAAAACAGCGTTTGCACATAAAAGTCTGCAACAATAAATATAAAACAGCATAGAAATGGAATCCAAATGTTTGAAATAACAAACTCTTGGTAACTAAATGTCAGAAAGAAAAAGTAAACATAAAAAAGAAATCATAGATGAAAACATCGAACCTCCATGCAGACTGTTCACTAGGGGTACAGAACTATCCAAGAATACGGAATTCGATATTTTTATGTTTATCAGAAGTTAGAATCTCAAGAGCAAGAAAGACAACGAAACTATGAAAGTGCCTCCCAGAAAATAATATGATCAAACTAAGCCTAGCTATATTTGATGAAGCAAAGAAAGAGAGAATTTTTTTGAATAAGTAGGTCCCCAATCCACGCATAATTTGTGGAGTTATCATGAAATTCATAGATCAAAGATCACAACAATCAACATAATTTCTTCATCAGATTGCAGCAATGATCTATGAATTCAAAGAGCAACACTCAATCTTTTCTGACAAGTGACAAAACTAAAGACTAATTCATATAAAAAGAAATCTGACTAGTAAATGAGGAGGAATACCTGAAGAGTCAGGGCACTGGTGTGTTTTGTCACCAGAAAGTTGGTCAGATTTACAAAATATGCCAGCGCAGAATTGAATAGCAAAAGCCAGATGATTCGACTATCATCTCTTGCAAGTGCCAATGTGATGCCAACTACATTTTCTTCCATCAGAAGTGTTGCCGGTAACAGAAATATAACTGCTATGGGAGCCATATAGAGTAGAAGGTTCATGGAATTCAGCTTCTCCCTTTATTCAAAAAGAAACATTTCAGCATTCATATATCCTAGGCCCAATATGTTCACATCAAAAAGCACAAAACTAGGCTACGGATTCACTAGTATGTAAAGTACATATTTATATGTGCAGTAATTACCCTTCAGAAGACAGCAAAATCCCCTGTAGCACTGACTTGAGTGCTCTTGCAGCTGTTGCACCGATACAAATTATGAATCCAAATAGATGAAAACTTGGTTCACCCTGAGAGGATATATGGAAATGAATCAGACACAAATAAATTTCTCCATCAGCATTGTGCAAATAAAATGAATCTGCTAATACAGTTTTTGAAGAAGGAAACTGCTACAATTTAGTCATATAGAATATCGATGCAAGCCCTCAGAAGGTACTTCCTTCACACCCTAAACATTGTGCTACTATTAAATCTAAAGAACTTGCTCTCAATCATATAACAAGGAAATAAATACTAATCACTCTCTTTTAGCAGATTCATTCATCATAACAATAGTTACCTAACCATATTATGTTAACAATACATAGAAGGACCAGTTCTACAAACAGTATTACACCCTTGATCATGAAATAACTAGGAGGCTTCGTGGTATTTCTTCACAGCTAACACAAAGATCCCCCACTCTTGTATATTCTACCAATCCCACCCCTCGACTCCCTAAAGGAAAGAAGGAAACAAACAACGAGAAGGAAAACAAATTGCTATAGAAACTATATTAGTTTCTAAAGTAGACATGATAGATTTTCTTCCACATATTAGACTACTAAAACAAAAATGCTCATAAACTTGGTCATGTAGAATATTAATTGCAGTCCTTGTTATAAGCCTAGATCAGAAGATTTTCCTTTTGCCACATTCCAAATATACTGAAGCCCCACTGAATAAATAGCCTGACTTTATTGAGCTAAGAAGCTGGTGGTATGCAGCCAAATCACCACTATGATTTTTTTTTGATAACCACTCTATTGAGCTAAGAAGCTGGTGCATGCAGCCGAATCACACTATGATTTTTTTTGATAACCACTCTATTGAGCTAAGAAGCTGGTGCATGCAGCCAAATCACCACTATGATTTATTTATTTTTATGACCGTGGTATCTAGATCAGCTTTCACGCACCTTGACTAATTACAAGAAATATCTCCCACAAGCAACATCTACAGGGTAACTCTGTCCACCAGGACAGATGGAAAAAAACCACCTAGTGCTCTTTTGTCTCTACTAGAATTTGAACCAGCAACATTGACCACTAGGACAAATCACCACTATGATTCCCAAAGTTTCAGATGATTATATTAAAAGACCACGAATTTAAAGCCTAGTTGATTAAACTAACCAAAAACAGATCAAAAGCATTAGACATAGTACCACAATACAACTATAATTTCAATGAAATATCATTATCATTAGACAATAACCACAATTCAACTACAAATTTAACGAAATATAAAAAGGGCATACCCCACTGGCGATGACAACCCCGGTGACAACAGGAATTAGAGTGACATAAGTCAACCATGCCTCCCTCTTGAATGTCATCAAGTAAGCAAATACAGCAGTAAAGAAAGGTGTAGTAGCACCTATAGCCTGATTAAAAGATACTGGCAAATACCTAAGTGAGATATTGCCACTAACAACAGATGTACAAAAAATAAGACTCAAAGCAGAGATCTTCATAAACTGAACCCTAGATCTTATAGTCTGCATTGGTACCATTTTCATCCAAGCAATAGCTATATAACTCAGTAAAGAACAAGCAGTCATATGACACATAGTAAGAAAAATTGGGTATTTAAACCCATAATTGCTTAACAAATACTTGTTCAGTAACAAAACCCCAATATTTGATGAATACCAAGCTGTTACTAGCCCAATTGTAAAGAATTGACCTGAACTCTTCATTGCCGACATTATAAACTGATCTAATCAATACCCACAACCCTAAATCTCACAAACAACAAAACCCACAAAGGAAAAACTCTATAGAACCAAATACACCCAAAACCAAAAATCAAAAATCAAGAATTTCGAGTAATAAAGTAAAAAAAAAATAGAAATATTATGAAGGAGAAAGGAGAATGGATCTTCTAGGAGTAGAAAAAGAGAAAACAAGAAGTAATTTTGAAACCATTAATTGGATCTGATTCAATTTCTTCAGCAACAATCAATTCAATTCAACACCAATTTTTTTTTATTTAAAAAAAGAGTAAATTTGCAGCAACTTTTACTTGTACTGAACAAACAAAACTAAAAAAAATAATTGGAAAACTTTTTGGAGCAAATATAGAAAGATAAAGAGAGAGGTTTTTGAGGAATGAAAAATGGAGTTTGAGAAAGACGACCGACGAATTTGCAGAGAGAAAGGGTGAGGATGGGGTAGGGGGTGGGGGTCGGGGGTACACGCGTGGGAGAAAGAAAGTGTTTGAGTAGTGCTATTAGTCTTTTTTAAGTAAATTAATTAATTAGTTTTAATTTTACATAAAAAGAAAAAAGAGTCCAATTTTTGCTTGGATTCTTTTATTTGTTTCTTTGAATTTTTTTTATTTTTTTTTTGAATGGTAGGGGTAAGAAAGAGAAGTTAAAAAAATAGGGACTAGGATGATAGTAAAATTAGAACTTTGACTCGGTCGTTGAAACAGATTCAAAATTTAAAATTCGTGGATTTTTGTAGTTGTGTTTTAGTTATTATGTTAGTTTGTTATGATTGTTGCTCATTTTTGGTATGTTATGTTATTGCTTTTTTATATCTTTTTTATTTTTCATTGTTATGTTACATGTTTTAATGTTTGTTATTCGAGTTGAGGGTCTTTCAGAAATAATCTTTATTTCTAAGACTATATTAAGGTTTCTGTTGTTGTTGTTTTATTAATAGTATTAGAGTTATAATTAAATAATTAATAATTTTTTTATATACGTATTTGATATTTAATCACAAGTTATTAAATTCTATCAATAACTATCTTTCGGTTAACCTAACCTCCTCCGTTCGTTAGGACTAACAACAATCTTTAGATTAACCTAGCCTCCTCCATTCGTAACAAGGGTAGTAAAGAAATATTTTCATATTATCCATAAACTACTCTTGAATCTATGGATGTTACTCTACAAATCCAATTTATAAGTTTTTTATTTCAGTTTTCTCACGAAATTAATATAAAGTAAGAAATGACCAATTAAAGGAGATTGCTAAAAGGTCAATTTCATTGTTTAAAATTGGAATTTTAGCGATAATAAAAGTTGCATTTTGGTAGACTTGTATATGAATGTAAAAAGGGGCACTTTGTTTGACTTTTATTAGGTATCTTTATTATTCTAATTGTAATATTAAATTCAATGTTTTTGTTTTTTGAGCATTTTTCGTGCAAGCCGGCCAAACTTACATGTGTCTGGGAGAATTTTAGTGTTAAAAAATAATTTTAATAATATTATGCGTAATTAACACAAAAAGTAAAGTAGACAAATTAGTATTATTTATAAATATCTTGGTTTTTTGAAGTATACTAATAAATAATTAACATCCTTGCTGGCTTTTGTGGTAGTGGTTCATTTTTAGTTGGCATTTTCGCATTTCTTTTTTCTTTTTTGATAATATTTATTTGCTACTAATTCTAGAAATCACCTAATATTTATATTGAAATGTGAACGTGAGACATCGTATTCTTGACCCTCTTCCTTTTCATCTTTCTATTGTACCTTGTTTGCAAAACTATATAGAATAATAGTACAAGATATTGGTAATTAGCTAGATTTGAACTCCTCGAAAACATCAAATCAAACTCGAAATATGATTAGTGAAATGAAAATTTTGAGTTCTTTAAACTCTACTAGACTTGTAATCTATTTGATAAAAGACTTTAAAAGAAGCGCAAAATCTATTTTATAGGATGTTGAGGTCCGAATTTTAAAGTGATATTATTTATTTATGATTTTTAGTCGTCAAGGAAAGAAATACTTTTATAATGAGGTGATGGTGATAAATAGAATGGTCATCTGAAAGGAAAACTATAATATCATCTAAATTAGGTCATTTTCATGCATTTTCTTAGTCAACAAAGAAAATTATGTCTTGTGAATAAAAAAGAAAAATTGGTACATAGTGTGGAAATAGCAGTGATTTATTAGACAACTTGATCAACGTTCATCTCCGACAAAGTTTAAGAAAATTAAAAAAACAACTAGACCTAATTTTAATGAAAATAAACCAAACTTGAAAATAAGATTTCTTTTGTTTCTCAAAAAATAAACCATAAAGGGGAGAAAACTATTTGGAATTAAGTAGTGTTCACTTGCATTCCTACTAGCACTACAAAAAGCTTCAGTCTTAACGGCCCCTACTGCTGTTGTGCAGTCCGGCAGAACCTTTCCACAGATTTGTAGAGTCGAGTTTCATGTTTACCCAAAACAGAGAAGCCTCCCTACTAGACAAGCGGCCATGAGTCATAATGCACTCTTTGATTAATCAAACATGAGAAAATTAAAAACCAATCGAAAACTATTTCCTCCCTACCAAACACTCCTTAGATGTCTAGTCAATTTTCTTAACAATTCTTCTAGCTAATAGCCCTTGCACATTCTTATTTTTAGTAGTAAATAGACAAATGGTACTTCTATTGTTGCCTCCTTACTTTTAGTATAGATAATAAAACAGATGCTAACTTGCAAAAGTAACATTGCCTATAAATGTACATACAAGTACACCAACCGTCAATCTCCATTTCATCTATGTATGCACAACACTACCAGTATATTCACTCACACAAGTGTGTCTACGAGGATAAATTGTATGCAAATCTTATACCTACGTTGGGAGGTATAGAGACTGTTTCCAACAGACCATCGGCTCAAAGGAAAAGAGGAATTAACATGGTTAAGAAGTTTTGGTAAAAAAACTACCGACAACACAAACATCACCATGAGCACAAAATGCATATCTAAGTGTGGTTCTTAGGCCCCACCAGTCCAGCTGCAATCCAGATTGAAACTTATTCAAATAGAATGTATGCAAACCTTACATTAGGAGGTAGAGAAACTATTTCCAACAGACACTCAGATCAAAGGAAAAAAGAATTAACATGGTAAACTAGTCCTGGCAAAAAAAACCTATAGACAACACAACATCACCATCACCATGAGCACAAAATGCATATCTAAGTGTTGTTCTTAGGCGTGGGTCCAACTGCAATTCAGATTGGAACTTAAAACAGATGCACCCTTTTGGCTTATCAAACGCATTTGGTAAAAAATAGCTGTGTACTTGGGATGTGTTGGAATAATTACAGAAGTATTACCAGCCACCAGGCATATGATTTGTGAGATACAACAGAAGTATTACCAGGCATATGATTTGTGAGATACAACAGAAGTATTACCAGGCATATGATTTGCGAGATAGTTGGTTCATATCAAAGTCGTCAAAGATTTAAGAGCAAAAAGAACAAAATGAAACTCCAAGAATAAAATTAGACATCTAATAAGATGTTCAAACGTTGGTATTTCAGAGTACATGATAAACAAAAATACCAAAAAATGTAACTCCACGCAGCTCAAAACAATTTATGTCAACTGTATTTTAAAAGATTCAAAACCTTCACCACTAATGAACTCGATAGATAAACGTAGGGCCTCCAAGCAAGCATCAACTAAATACCTTGCTGCAACAACAAATATGCACAATCAGTACTACCTTCAAATAGTGTCAGCAGATACAAAAGCACAACATCAAGGTAACAATGGGCAGGTTCTACAGAATAGTGATATGGCAATAGCCGGACATTTTGAACCGGAAAGATCATCTGATAAAATCCATCAGAAGATACTAATTTTCCAGTTTCTCAGGTCAAACATTACATGTGGTATCAAGATGATGGCAAGAGCAATTTCGACATCATATTATATCTATTATGATAACAAGTCAAAAATAGCTTTGTTTAGAACACCTTCCCTTTCCACACTGTCCAAGCAGAGAATCACATTCAGCTATCTGCTTAATACTTCCATGTAGATTTTCAAGAGAAGTGTTTACTTGAAGGGATGGAAGTAGGCACTATTTTTTGTTGGAACTAACGTCAATAAAGACCCTATAGCTAATTACCATCTTTTCAAGTGTTGTGGGTCCTAGTTTTTTCGTAACTTTTGAACAGACACTAGAAAACAGAGCTGAACAATGTTTATTCAAAAGCCTACAAAAAGACACTACAGTGATAAGCCCCTTTGTATTTATTGGTTAGCTAATATAGAATGAAAGAATAGGCAATTATTCCACAGGAACGAAAGACAAAACAATCCTTTCTTTCATTCACTTTTTGGGAGCAAGGATAAAAAGGGGCGGTATACTAGATAATTGGCATATCATGAATGTTAAAGGTAGTTGAGTACCTCTCAGACTTAGAGAAAATCACTCACAACAGCTAGGTATGTCAATTAATGAACTTCCAATTTATCAGGCAAGAAAAGACATAGTGTTAATACCCGGCCTAGTTTATCCAATCATTGTAGTATAGCTGGTGGGATAAATACTCACGGGACTAACTAATACCCCTAACCTAACCACGCACTATAAAAAACGAGAATATTATCCCTATTTCCTCATAACAAACAACCCATTGAACAAGCATCTTATGGTAAGAGTCAATTCAAAAGTATGCAACTCTTACAAATACTTCGACCAATTATAAAACCATTATTTCACCATCACCACAAACTAATAATCCTTTATTCATTAATCTAAGTCATATAAGCAGCGCAATCCATGCAACCAATTAACAACTATAGACCATAGCATACAAAAAAAATTAAACTAAAATACAGTATCTTAGACCATAGCATACAAAAAAATTTAAACTAAAATACAGTACCTTTATATATTGCTTGGGTACATGAAAACTCTAACCTTAGCTCCCTGCAAAAATGGAAGATAATAAATAAATTCACAAACTTTCCTATACAAATACACCATATAATATCCGTCCTTACTCCTTACCAAGCAAACAAAATTCAATTAGTCAAGTGTTTATCGTAATCGAAATGTACCATGGATTTTGGTGGCAGATTGGACTTGAATTTAGCTCTAACGACACCACTGTTACCATGAGGCCTACAAACTTTACCCCAAATGCAGCGGTAATGCGAGTTATTCTTCTTTGTTTTCGCCTTGTATACATAAGCCATACGCTTCCCCAAGTACCAATCTACTTCTTCCTTAGTGTTCACTCCCTCGATCTGAACCAATGAAGTGTTTGGATACTGATTCGACTTCGACCTAATACACAAATTCAAATTCAATCAATCAGCGGCAAATTCAATTTCATTATATTCGTTCAGCTCTATTCAGAAACATTTCAGTTTAAAATTAGATAATGACGATAAATAAGTTACACTACCTCTTGTATCCAAGGACTGTTCCTCTAGTGTAGAGTCTGGATGAAGAAAGAAGCAAAAAAGTAGTGAAAATGTGATTTCATAAGCAAATTTATGAAAATGAGATTGTAAATGAAGATGATTCAGTACCTTACACGCTCTCCTTGGCGTCCCTTCACCATTTTCGCCTCTGGAGCTGTAAACTGAAGAAGAAGACTAAAACCCTAGACTGCTGGTATTTAGCGAATGAGGAATGGGCTTGTGGCCCAGTTATATAATTTTTTGGGCTTGACTAATTTGGGCCGACTTGAGAAGAAGGAGGTCACGTCTTTTGTTAGTTTAAGACCCAAACAAATAAATAGAAACGAAAGAAGTACTATATATCTCGTAAAGAAAAAGTAAACGTTGAATTCAATCGATTAGTCGTATAATGATCCTAGTTTTCATGCAGAATACATAATTTACCTGTGGAATGTGAGTTGATACATGCGTCGATCAAGGATAATTTTTTTACAAACTCAACCTATTCAAAGCATCGTTTTTTTACTTTTTAATATTGAGTTATTTCTTGATGGTGTCAAATGCACATCTAATTGTGTATCATGTAGTAAAGTTTTGAAGCACTAAAGTTTATATATTTCCCCTAGTTACTTAATCATATGCAACTTTCATAACAAATATGTTATTTCAGATTTGTTGAATGCTTTTTTACGTCTACTCCACTATAAAGTAAGAGAATTCGCAGGTATTGTCTCCCTTACCGTTTCTTCAAAAAAGAAACATGGTTCTAGTGAGAGTTTGAGGCAAAAAAGGCAAAAAAAATTGAGCAAAAGTTTCAAAAAGGCAACAAAAAAAAGGTTCAAACTAAAAAGGCAACATTTGGACGGAAGGTGTGTTGCCCTTTTGGTTTGAACCTTTTTTTTGTTGCCTTTTTGAAATTTTTGACCTTTTGGCTCTGGACTCGTTCTAATCATATGGCTTTTCAAGCAAAGAAAACATAGCCAGTTTGATTCAACACAAATGGTATATGTGGAGGACTGTGTGCATACGAAGGCCTTACCCTTACATCAAAAGGGTATAAAGGTTGTTTTTGGTTAAAATCATCCCTCAATTTTGACTCAAATCTAATGTACATCCTTATATTATCTAAGTGAGCAAAAAAACATTCTTCTACTATCTAAAAAATAACAAGAATCATCCTTCAGTCTGCTTTTGTTAAGAAACTCACGCCACCAATAAAAAAATGTGTCAAGTCGAATGAATATATGTACCACATGGTTAAGCTAGTCAAGTTGGGTGATTTTTTTAATTTTTAGAAATTGAGGATTTAAATCATATTCAAACAAATATATTCAAATTTTAAATATTCTTTGTAAAAAGTATGGTCAAATACAACTCCAACTTTAAAATTTTCAAATAAAGTATTTCTTTTAATAACTAAACGGCTACGTACTTTCACTAAATTTTCAACGTTTTTGTACATTGTTTAAAATGTGAATTGCATTGTAAAATGATTTTTTTACATAATCTTTCTAATCATCAGAACCTACTGTATAAATATTTCACGACTTATGTACCGTTGCAAGTCAATTTACTTGATGATACAAAAACATATAAACTAACAACACAGAAAATTTAAATTTTGAGAATTGAAAGATCCATTTCCTATCCATATGCTTATTTTTTCTTAGGTAACTTTGATCTTCTTGTCGTGGCTAAGAATGATGAACAAATTAAAAAATATTTTTTTTATTGGCTCAATCAGTTTCTTAATAAAAATAGACTGAAGGATAATTCTTGTTATTTTTTGGATAGTACAAGGATGATTTTAGCCAAAAACTCATTGTTTTTGCTAGATACTCGACTTAAGTAAAACATCATAAAACAAGAATGAAAAATGAATATAGTAGAGAAAGGCAAAATAAATTCTAGGTGTCTGAAGCATGAAATAGCTAATTGTGTAACAGGTCATCCATCATGTATGTTAAGTTAGCTCCTGATGAACCTCTTAAGAGACTTGGAATGTTTTGGAACAATTATTGCACTGAAAACTCCTTTAAAACGTTCTGGAACTAACGAAACCACAACACAATTAAACCGAGGAAACAATTCTGCAAAAAGGCAAATTAAGAACTGGAAATATCAAGATTTTAAGAGCAAAGAGAACTAAATGATTGTATGTAGAAACTCCAAGAACAAAATTAGACGACATCTAATCAGATGTTTCACTCATTGGTGTTTCCCAGTACATGATAAACAAATAGACTAAAAATGTAACTCCACATGGCCCAAAACAAGTAATGTCCAACTACTATTAAAGATTCAAATCCTTCATAACTAATGATAGACAAATGTAGGGCGTCCAAGCATGCATCGACTTAGTACCTTGCTGCAAGAGTAAGTATACACAATCAGTTAACTTCGAAAAAGAGTCAACAGGTAGGAATACAGGAAGAGAATTGTAAATAGCAATCACAACAGTGTAACATCATGTTAACAGTCTGATTCTACAGAAACGTCACGCGGCAATAGCAGGACATTTTGAAACATTTAGGATATCTGATAATCACAGCTTCATTATCGCTATAAAGGGTAGGAGGAAAATCCATCCCCAAAAACAATTTTCCAGTGCACAGGTTAAATACTACATATGGTAGCAAGATAATGGTGAAAGCAATTTCAATGTCATATTAAATCTACAATGATAGCAATTCAAAAACAGCTCTAGAACACCTTCCATCCCTTTTCCACACTGTCCAGACAGAATATTCACAGGTGATTATCTGCTTAAAGCTTCTGCGCATATTTTCTTGTGTGCTACGTGAGGGGGTGGAAGTCTGTACAATATTTTGTTGAAACGTATGACATTAAAGACCCTATAGTTAATCCGAAACAGCAAAGATAACCATCTTTCTATGTCTTGCCTCCTGATTTCTCATAATTTCTGAATGGACACAGGTAAACAGAGGTATTCGATGTTTGCTTAAAAGGCTACAAAAAGACGCTACAATGATGAGCCTCTGTGTAATTTTTGGTTAATGTGGAACGAAAGAATAGGAGATCATTCCAAAGGAACACAAGAAGGATCAAGCCATCTTCTGTTCATGCACTTTATAGGTGTAACTTGCAAGGAGAAAAAAGAGAAGCGCAGTAAATGTTTGGCATAGCATGAGTGTTATCTGTAGTTTAGTACCACACACACCGAGTAAATAGGCTAACGGTTAGAATTTGAGGCTTCATGGGGTTTACTAGGTATGTTAATAAATGAACTACAATTTAAAAGGTACGAAACATATTGTTTTAATACAATATATTTTTCCGAGGATCTTATGGTAAGAGGCAATCCTAAAGTATGCAACTTCACAAATAATTAAACCAATTATAAAACAGTTCTTCCATCACCACAAACTCGATCCTTTATTCATCAATCTATGTCCTATAGCAGGACAATTTAAGCAAATGCAGAAAAATATTACTTAATAACTACACCAACTAAAACTAATACTCTGAGAAAGGTCAAATCACTCAATTACGGACTAACCTTCTACCCAACATAACACATTAATCACTATAGAGTATAGACCATAACATATCAAAAAACAATTTTTTTTGGTCAACATATCAAAAAATTAAATAAAATATAGCACCTTATATGTTGCTTGGGTACATGAAAACTCTAACTTTAGCTCCCTGCAAAAGTGAAACACACTAATAAATACAAAATCACCATATATATACTCTTCCTCATAAGCAAATAAATTCAATTATAAATAATAGTAGTCGAAATGTACCATGGACTTTGGTGGCAAATTGGACTTGAACTTAGCTCTAACAACACCACTGTTTCCATGAGGCCTACAAACTTTTCCCCAAATACAGCGATAATGTGAGTTATTCTTCTTTGTTTTCGCCTTGTATACATAAGCCATACGTTTCCCTAAGTACCAATCTACTTCCTCCTTAGTGTTCACTCCCTCGATCTGAACCAATGAAGTATTCGGATACTGATTCGACTTCGACCTAATTCACAAATCAACATTCCATCAATCAATCAGCTGCAAACTCAAAATTTCAGTTTAAAATTAGATGATAACAGTAAATTAGATACGCTACCTCTTGTATCCGAGAACCGTTCCTCTGGTATAGAGTCTGGATGAATAAAAAGGTAAAAAAGTAGTAAAAATGTGATTCTATAAGCGAATTTTAAGAAAATGGAATTGTAAGTGAAGATGATTCAATACCTCACACGCTCTCCTTGGCGTCCCTTCACCATTTTCAACTTTGAAGCTGCAAACTGAAGAAAATCCCTTCTAATGGAGAAGCCTAAAACCCTAATTGCTGAGGGAGAAGAGAGAAATTTATATTTAGCGAATAAGAGATGGGCTTGAGGCCCAGTTGTTTAATTCATTGGGCTTGACTGTTTTGGGCCGGATTGAGAAGAAGGAGGAATCTAACTCATTTGCACTTTTGTCACTCCGGAGAAATATCTTTTTTACAGGATACAAATTTATATTTCATATCATAATATCCCACAAGTTATGATTTGCGTCTTTAAAGAATTTATGTCTAGAAATATATTTTTTACAGGATACAAATTTATATTTCATATCATAAGATCCCACAAGTTATGATTTGCGTCTTTAAAGAATTTATGTCTAATAGGTATAAGTTCGAGTTCTAAAGACAAAAATCGCAAATCAACCTATTTAAAGGACAAATCGTACAATTAAATACCCTTTTTAAGAAGAACCCGTCCATCCAACTGCTTATATTAAGAATTTGTGAATTGATAATGTGTATAATACATATATAATTATGTATCATCAAGCATAATTTATGAACCGACTAAAAAAAACAAATAGTGATTTCGATAGATTATTTGTGTGAAGATCCAAATTTCTTAGCATGGTTGTGTGATGTAAATCAAAATATATCAACCATTCCCTAAACTTATTAGTAGTAAATTTTACTTGTCTGTTCAAACTAAATATTTAAACACAATACAAAGTCAATTTTTATCTGTATGCATAAATGCAAGATGCTTTGTGCACCGTGAATTTCACTGCAATTACTCAATGGAATCAAGTCATGAGGCTTAAAGCTTGTACTTAAAACACAATACAGGGAGAAATCACAATACTCAATAGTAGTCAAATGCTATTTCACATATCAATATATACATATTTGTACACCTTTGTCTGAGTAAAAAAAAATCAAGAAGACACTTTATTACAACTGAATAATTTAACATATAAATGACCCCCCAAAAGATGGGTAAATTATCACTCAAATAGTGAAAAAATAAAATTATAAGTCAGCAAATACATGGTATGTTTTGGAATCTACTGTGATGAACCTCAATGCAGCTACAAATGCAGCAACTGCTATGCAACTAAAGAAAATAATATTGAGCCAATGCCAACTCTTCTTTAAAAATGACAACTTTCTTCTCTTAGCAACAATGTACATGTGATTTGGAAGTATAAATGTGAGTGGAAATGTACTGATAGCCCCAGTAAGGTTCATGAAGTCTCCCAAAAAAGGCAAAAGAGCAGACAGGAAAGCTGTAATGGCTATATAACCACCTCTAACAATGATTCTGAAGGCCAAGTTTTTACAAGCCAGTGCACTTCCTTTAACTCCATACTTGGTATCCAAGAACTCGTAAGTCGGACTCGCAAATATCTAGGATCATAAATAGAAGCAAATTAGAGACATTATAGAGGGACTAAACAAGTGCAATCTAGTGCACAAAGCATCCCATGTTCATGCAGGGTTCGGGGAAGGGTCGTGCCACAAAAGGGTATGATGTAGGCAGACTATCTTGACACAAGCATAAGTGGTTGATCCCATGGCTTGAACCGGTGACCTATAGGTCAGACAGAGACAACTTTACCGTTGCTCCAAGGCTTGCCTTCTTATCTAGAACTGTTTGAAGGAAAAAACTTACCGGCACCTGGTGTTTACACCAAACTCCATGGCTTGAACTGGTGACCTATAGGTCACACGGAGACAACTTTACCATTGCTCCAATTGAAGGAAAAAACTTATCGACACCTGGTGTTTACACCAAACTACATTTCTTTTTTTACCATGGTTAGTAGTAATAGAAGATGAGGTGAGAATCGGTATTAGTTAACTGATAACATTTCTATATATAAAGACGCATGTTAGTGAATCTATTGTGTTGGTGTAAATACCAGGTATGGGTAAACCTTTTTCTTGTTTGAATAATGTAACATGAAAATAGCTGTATAAAGACTATAAGATCGGAGCAGGGTGATAATTACATGCAACGCGATGATAGCTTGCAAGAAAGCAGCAACGTTAGCCATTCCCTTCAACCAAATTGGACCACTAACATTGTTCAGCAAATAGGAAGATGCACTTGATCCATAAGCCCAATATCCAATGTACGTAACAGCATGCATTGGAATAACTCCTAAAGTGAACTGAAAGTTAAGGGCTTTTATCATGTTATTGACAACTGGTTCTCTCACAGTAGCCTACATGAAAGACACGAGATTGTGAGAATTAAAAACAATGGAGAATATGAACAAAAGTATATGTATGTTAGGAAATGGTGATAAAACTTTACAGTGCTATACAGAAATATAATTGTCATCCTTCATTCATAATTAAAGGAGTCTCTTTAGTTAAATGTTGCACTAAGTTTAGATTCAAGAATCAAAGGGGACACTTCCCTCCAGAAAATAGGTCTATTGTTCATTTATGTTAAAAGACATCCTTCACTGTAATGTTCGATCAAGTCTTTACATCAAACTTGACGCCAATCAGTAAGTTAAGGAGATAGACCTTTAGAGCGGATCAGTAAGATTAGAAGTAGACCGTTGCTTTCTCAATGAAATAACATCAACCATGATAGCTAATTAAGTAATTTCTTTCACTCCAAAGGACATAATGAATAGAAAAAAATCTAAAATTCAAAAGAAAGGTACAATGGTAACAAAAGATCACCTAAAATGGCGCGCAACTATAATCACGTATCATACCAAATTTCAATTATCAACTCATGTCACATAATTCGATACTTCGACTTCACTATAAGTCAGGCTTGCTGAGCAAAAGATTATATGCATAAATAAAGCCTATCAATTTCTAGGTTGGTTACCTGTAACTCGGGCAGCATTCCTGTGTTATACGCAAAAACAAGGTTAGCAGCAGCACCAATTGTTGCCCAAATCTTAGTGTTTTTGGTTCCTGGAATGCTGTAGTCTCTAGGAGGTGCCTCAAGACCTGAAATTCAGGATATTCAGAAAGGATGAACCAAGACGGCATTCCTCTTCGAGGAAGCAAAATCTGCGGGTGCAAGGCTATGCTTTCAGTTCCAGACAAATATGATTTTCATGTAGATAGGTTGTTTACTTTATAAAACAAGCCCTGGTACTATGTGTAAGAGGACTAACATCTCGGACAAAATGTTAAAAGAAGCATAATCAGAGACAATGTAATATTGCATGACGAATGGTGCCAAGTATGTATCAGTCTCCAAACAGGAGGATTGGGAGAACCTAGCAGGCAAACCACACACTCATACATTAAGATACGATCAACTTTACTTTTCAACAATAATGTACAGCAGGAAGGAATAATTACCAGAAAGTTCCATCAGTTAGATTAACAGTATGTATACATTGAAAATTTAAATTTGTGTTTGACTCACCGTCTTTAAGGGACAAAGCAATCACTATACAAATATACACTAGACTGAAGAATGTTGAAAACCCCAGCCAAATCCTTAAAGCTGACAAATGGGGTATAGCAATGGCAAAAAGGACACACGCGAACCCAGCCACTGCAATGAAGTGTGGCAATTTCATTTGATGGTCATCCCTAAAGAGAACATAGAAAGCCTGCGATCAAGTTGTTGGAATCATCCCATCAGAAAACAAAAAAAATCTGAATGGAATCGTATTCATATGTATAATTCTGCTTGGATATCAAATCCAAGGACTAATGCATATAACTATTACCTTTAATGCTTGTCCACCCAAAATGACAAATCCAGTATTTATCAAGAAAAGATTTGCGAACTGCGATACCCAGACAAGTGAATAGGCTGTCTGTCCTGTAGCAGACAAAATCTCATTCAGCTAAACCAATGGAATCAAAACCATATACTCCACAAAAGAAGCGTAAGAAGCTTCACTATGTATTTGATAAGTTTTCAGCAACACATACCATACATGAATCCCGCAAGGTCTCTATATCTGATATGCCTCCTTCCCCCATATTCATGGAGCTTAGCCATAAGAGTACTAGCATAAAGTGATATAGCTGATGATAAAATCAAACCAACCACACCACCAACCCAACCTAGAGGAACCATAATTAGGCCAGCATATCCGAGAGCAAAGGCACTGTTGATACCAGTGCTCAAAACAACTCCCACCTGAAACCATGAATCTGCGGCTTGCACAACAGGTGAGATGAGCACAATTTACTATAAATCAGCAGACAATTTATGGCATGAATCATAATTTGCAGATATCATATTGTAATGTTCTTACACTTTTTTCTTCTGCTCATATACATCTTAATGGGATTGAAGATAACAAAAGTAAGAAACTTTTCGAAATTTTGCTGACGAAATCAGAAATCTTATTTTACCTCATATTTGGTAACTCAATTCTAGTACATTAATCACATGGGGAATGAAAACATTACATCTATGCAACTAGTACGTACGACACCATGTCTATGAATTGTACAAGTTTATTCACTTGCTTTGCAGTTTAATTGAATAAAAGTGAAGGGAAATGTTATCCAGAGATGCAAAGGTGGAATCAAGATTTGAACTTTATGACTCAAGTTTGGGATTCTACCACACGCCATTTAATTTACTGGGGTTGAATTCATTAGCTTTGGCTCAAGGTCTGTATTTCAATATGTATAACTAATATATCTAGAACCAATGATGCAAAAAATATTCTGATTCAGAAACTATAAATTGAAAATCCTCGCTCCGCCTCTAATCACAAGACTTGTCATACAAAAAGGTGCGTTTGAAATTAACCTCACAGAAATATGAGAGTGTTGTGCAGAAAAGAAGACACTAATCTAGCTTGCTCATTTACATCATTGGGGGTCTAATCAAAACATCAACCTAACCCTCAGGGGTTGGCCTGCTGGCAATTGACTTGAGCCTTGGGGTTTGCTCCCTTTCAAGGTCTCAAGTTCGAAACCCACTGGGTGCAAACAATTTCTGAGGGCCATCGGACTGGGTAAAACCTGAATTAACCGTGGTGCACTTGCGGGAAACTCCTTGCCGAGGGCCTGTGCACCCCCGGGATTAGTCGGGGCTCAAAGAGACTCGGACACCCGGTGCAAAAAAAAAAAAAAAAAAAAAAAAACATCAACCTCTTCACACACTTCAACACATCTCCACAAAAATTAGTACATCAATTATGGAGTATAGTTCCAGAATTATAATAATAATAATAATTTAGTCCGCGTACCAAAAAATCCCTTAAGCTTTCTACAATAGCCATGACAATCATACATTTATGAACATCATCTAACATAAATTCAAAAACCCAAAAGAGTATTCTGTAATAGAAAGAGACCATTACTAACTTGGTGTGCAGAATTAGGATATTCTTCATCATTGTGCACATTTGGTAGAAGGGGATGATCAAACGACGTCGTTGCCATCGAAATCAAAAAGGGCTAAACAGCAAAAACAAAATAAGCTCAAATCTACCGCCTCTTTCAGCTATGGCTTCCCCTCCTCCTCCTTCTTCCTCTGTGAATTCAATTATAGTGAAATGGGTATGGGTGTTTCCTATTTGTAGTTGCAGATTTATTTGCCATTGTTGTCCCACTTGCTTCCTCCCTGATATGACTGCACAGTGATGGGTAATTGTGATTGCTGGAATGTTCGTTATATATCAGCCTTGGCAGAGCTAGAATTTTTACGAATAATTCAGATTACGAACAAGTAAATTTAAAAGAAGAAGTTCAGGGTTCTAACTTCTATTATATATATAAAAAAAAATAGTTTTAGTTATATATAAAAAAAATTCGGAATTTTTGATTAATTTTTTTTTTTTTTTTTTTGAATGAATCCCTCAATTTTATCTGACTTTGTCTTCGATATCATTGCTATTAATTTTTTTTTTTCAGTTGTTGCTTACGTTTGTAGATTCCTTTACAGTTGATATAATATCGGGAAATTATGGAAATTCTTGAAAAAAGAGAAGTTACGTGATTGGAGGGGCGGTTAAAGCATTTTGATGGACTAAAGTCAAAAATAAATTAAAAGAGTTTTGATTTATCATATTCATTTGAATTATTTTATCCGTTAAAATTTACGTAATAAAATAAGTAAACTAAATTTTGATTCATAAAAAAGTTTGTATAGTACAATTTTTATTTTTGTAAATATCTATAATAATTTTATTATTGTTAAAAACTAAACAATTTTGAGAGAGAGCCGAAAGCGAAAGCCAATAAGGTTGCTTCTATTTTTAATTGATTGCGGTTGGCAACATAAAATATCATGTACAATATTCTCTGTTATTTAATGGATCATCAACAGTTTTTTTTGTTACCTAATATCTTCGATGTGACAATTTAAATATTTTAGTTTCGAGCTTAGAATATAAAATTATTTTTTATTAATTATTTTCTTTTTAAATAAGTCTTATGTGTGGTAAATCTGAATTAAGCAGGTCTCGATGTGAATAGTGGACATCAATTGAAAATTTTAAAACTTACTATATTATTAAGTTTGTTAATATATAAACGGAAAAGAGTCAAAAATATCCTTAAACTATTCGAAATAGCTAAAATATACCCTTAAACTATATTTCGGCTAAAAAATATCCTTCCCGTCAAACTATTGAGCCACACCTACACTTCTAGTTAACAGAAGTATCCATGTGTGTGTTAAATGCCACATGGGCGCCACATGGATGCCACATGTGCAAGCCAAACAGATCCCACCTCTACATAGACGACTACAGAAAAAGTGTCAAAACTATCCTTAAACTATTCGAAATAGCTTAAATATACCCTTAAACTATACTTCGGCTCAAAAATGTCCTTCCCATCTAACTATTGAACCACACTTGCCCTTCTGTTTAACAAAAACATCCATGTGTGTGCTAAAATGCCACATGGACTCCACATGTGCACGCCAAACACACCCCACCTCCACATAGACAACGTAAAACCTTAATTTCACTCTTTTTTCCCTTTCCATTAATTAACTTTGTATTTTGTTCCAAAAGGCCAATGGGAACAACCAAGTGACAAAAGAGATTAAAATCGAGTTGCGATGTCACAATTTGTTTCAATGCCCTCTTAATTGGTTACTTGCTGCATAGTTGAATCTTTGATTATTTCCTTGTTTAAATTATTTTGCGCCATCACCGTGAGTTGAATTAACAAGAAAATTTCGCTTCGATTTGTTTAAACCAAATTAATTTATTAAGATAAATTAAAATAATAAATTAGTGTTGATTGATTAATTAAAATGAGTGTGTTTATATTATACCTTAGATCGCTTCTTTTATTATATTTGAATGGTCATCAAATTACCAATTCTCTACTTCTTTCGGTTACGCATACTAGTTTTAGCAAAAAAAATTTCTGTTCAACGTTCAATATATACTTTTCAGGATGAAATGAGGGAAAAAGAGTGAAATTAAGGCTTTAGGTCATCTATGTGGAGGTGGGGTGTGTTTGGCGTGCACATGTGGAGTCCATGTGGCATTTTAGCACACATATGGATGCTTCTGTTAAACAGAAGGGCAAGTGTGGTCTAATAGTTGACAGGAAAGGCATTTTTGAGCCGAAATATAGTTTAAGGGTATATTTAAGCTATTTCAAATAGTGTAATGATAATTTTGACCCTTTTCCGTAGTCGTCTATGTGAAGGTGGGTCTGTTTGGTTTGCACATGTGGCGTTCATGTGGCATTTAACACACACATGGATACTTCTGTTAACTAGAAGGGTAGGTGTGACCTAATAGTTTGACGGAAAGGGTATTTTTGAACCGAAATATAGTTTAAGGATATATTTAAGCTATTTTGAATAATTTAAGGATAGTTTTGATCATTTTCCGTTATATAAATGATTAAAAGAATCATTTTCAATAAGTTGTTGTCACACCTACGCGTGGCCATAAATAATCAAAAAATGAATTACCAAATTAGGATGTATCGTAACCGTTCAAATTGTATTTACTTTTAATTACTTAATTAATGAAACTGAACTTTAAAAATATCAAATAGAACATCATCCATCATTGATGAATTGCTTACCATATGACATATATATATCTTGATTGACTTATATCGACAAATTCATAATGTTAGAACTTGAGAGTGGAGATCTAATATATATATATATATATATATATATATATATATATGATTTCTCTAAAAGCTAACATGTCAAATATTGGATAAATTAAAAATATACTTGTCAAAATATTTTTTCCTTCTATATCTAATTATCGAATCAAAGTTTGATTTATCATACCAGAATTTGATTTATTGATATTTGATATCTACTTTCAGCTATCTATTACAGAAATCGACTTTGAAAATATCACACTAAATACCAAACGCTCACTTCTAATCACACCAATTTGCCCTTATTTCTCTGTTATTCTTAAATTCTTTGTTGAGTTATAAAGTGTCACATAAATTGAAACGGAGGAAGTACACGATGGTTTATGCATTCATATCCACTAATCTGTACTAGCAGGTTACATTAGAATTACGTCTTTTTTTTCAGTACTACAAGAAGCAAAAGAAGATGTTGAGATGAGAAGATAACTTATTTTGAGTTTGTATAAAGGACTCTAGGTGCAACACATGGGGTCTGTGGGACATGAATTGGGGTCTGTCTAAGGAGGATAGAGTATATGTAGACCTTATCCTTACCTTGAAAGATAGAGATGTTGTTTTCGATAAAGTCAATTTACTAAACTCCATTATATTGACAACATATTGTAGTGGAAAAATGGCACAAGCAATATATTATGAAGATATAGGTTATGACCGAGTACAAGGGCGTAACTATGTATGCCCAAGGGTGGTTAGTTTGAACACTCTTCATCGGAAAATGATGCAACGTGTATAGCTTCAGATGTTACTTTTCATTCATACATACTATAACCTAGAAAGGTATCCTTGAATGTCCTTAACAAAATATCTGACTTCGCTATTGACTAAGTACTAAGGAACCTAGTCAACAACTTCCCTCGCCAATGCATTGAGTAGTTAAGTTATCAATGAAGGGCATGTGAATTCGAGAGTCGTTTAAGAAAATTGAAAATGTGTTCATTGATCAAACACGTGTTTAGGTCCTCAAGTTTATAACACGAAATGATGAACATGATCTCTCTCCTTCCCACATTTCATCCAAGTCAATATGAATCGGTTTGATGATATATATCATTCATCCAATATACAGACATACATATACCTCTCTGAGGCCGGGAATTGAGAAAGTTCTGATTTACTTGAACGTTAGATGAATATGACGAGGGACATTCCCCTCGATATTATGACACAGGAAGTTACAAATCAGCAAACGTGTGGTAAGTTTTTGAGTCCACTGCTATAAGCCTGAAAGCAGCTACTAATGCAGCAGCAGCTACGACACTGAAAAAGATAACGTTGAGCAAATGCCAACTCTTTTGTAGTGAAGACAGATTCTTATTCATGGCAATTATATACATGTGGTTCGGAAGAATAAACGTGAGTGGAATCGAGCTGATAGCACCAGAAAGGCTCATGAAATCTCCCAAGAAAGGTAATAGAGCAGATAGGAAAGTAGTAAGCGCGAGATAACCTCCTCTTACTAGAGCTCTGAATGCCAGGTTCCGAATAGCAAGTGCACTTCCTTTAATCGCGTATTTGGTATCCAAGTACTCATACGTTGGACTTGCAAATATCTACAATGAACAAAAACAAGGCAATGCAACATGAGGACAGAGCGATCATATACTGTCAGTATATAGAAGTTAAACTCAATACTCTAAGATCACAGCAAAGCAAAAAGACAAATACATGTAAAGCTATGATGGCTTGCAAGAATGCAGTAATGTTGGCGAGTGCCTTAACCCAAACTGGACCGCTGACATTGTTGAGCAAATAGGACGTTGAACTGGATCCATACGCCCAGTATCCGACATAAGTAACAACATGAACAGGCACAGATCCTAAACTAAACTGAAAATACAGGGCTTTCAACATGTTGTCCACAACAGGTGCTCTCACAGTAGCCTGAAAGATTTAACGAAATTCATCATAATCAAATAAAATCACAAGAAAACTATTCGTCGTGTAAAGTACTTCAAGCAGAGGTCATAGTCTAAATATACTTCAATTTTGATATAGAGCTGAGTTCATCAACAACAATATACTCAGTATAGTCCCACAAGTGGGGTCTCGAGAGGGTAGAGTGTACATAGACCGTACTCCTACCTAAGCAGGTAGAGAAACTGTTTCTGATAGACCCTCGACTCAAGGAAAACAAAAACACAACATTTACGAAGACATAAGCAGTAACAACATTAATACCTGGATCTCTGGAATCATTCCTGTGTTGAATACAAAAATAAGATTTGCAGCTGCACCAGCAGTTGTAAAAACTCTGTTTATTTTCGATCCCGGAATACTATAGTCTCTAGGAGGAGAATTAATACCTGCAATTTACCAACCACAACAACAACAAAAAAACTCTTTTTATTTACATCTAATGCAACTACTTCTTTGCGTACTCGAAGATTATTAACTGTCACATTTTGTATGCATACCATCTCTAAGAGCTAACACAAAGACTATAGTGAGATAAATTAGACTGAATACAGATGAAATCGCCAGCCAAACTCTTAACGATGACAAGGTAGGAACAGCAATGGCAAATAGCACGCATGCTAATCCAGCAATCGCGATGAAATATGCTAGCTTCATCCGATGATCATCCTTAAAGAGAAGATAGAAAGCCTGCCAATTATACACACACAAAAAAAAGTTGTTTCAGAAATTACATTTTCTGGATGTGTGAGGCACATGACGAAGGACGGGCTGATGAGGGTGGATCAAAGAGAAGGACTGACAAACTTATAGACGAATAAGTTTTGGTGCATATGACACTTTTGACTAACAGACTTATAGGTTGACAAATAAGACAAATATAAGTTCACATGGTACGCCCGCTTCTGGGCTCAGTGTGGCATAACTTGAGGGACAAATCCGTGAGGTCTAGACAAAACGTACTATGATCTTGGATGCTAGGATATGTTGTTCACACTCTTTCAAAATGTGATGTGTTGCATATGTCAGATTCTCCAAAAGTTGTGCATTTTCTTGAATACTGACTCGATGCAGTAATATTTTTGAAGAGTGCGAGCAACATAGACACTTTAAGGCAGGGGAATGTATCATATACCTTTAAGGCCTGTCCACCTAAAATGATAAATCCAATATTTATCAAGAAAAGATTAGCATACTGCGATGCCCATACAATTACATAAGCTGTACGACCTGCAACATTAACCAAGTCAAAGGAATTAAAGTCAATAACAAATCTCTGTTTTACGGTTTGGTTTTTATATTCGTAGTCACACAATTATATATGACTTATTTTAGATGACAAATTTCAATAGTTCTCCTTTATTTATTAAAAGTTGATAATCAAAAACACACTGAAGTATCACATTTTCACGAGTTTTCTGCATGAACTATAAGGTAAAACACTTTTCCTACCAAAACTATGTACCAATTAATTATTTATCAAAATGCATCTGCATTATTAGTTGTTCCCTTTCACTACTTGGACTATCACCATCGTTTAAGTAGAAAAATGGAACAACTAATAGTTCACGTAGAAAATGTGAACAACTGATAGTTATAATACGAAACTCGCAAAAACATACAAAACGTATACTCCCTCCGTCTCATATATATTAGATGGACGCTTTCTATTTTACATTCTAATTAAGAAATCATTAATAGATTGATCAACTTTACTATTTTGCCCTTTGTTCATATTAATTACCTCTTGAAAAAAGAAACTTTAGATCTTCAAAATTTGTTTAAACTTTCAAAGGTCATATTGATTGTAGGGATAAAATAGAAAAAAAATAATTAACTCTATCCCAATAAGTGATCAAGTAATATGAGACAATTATTTTTTTTTGCAAAATGTTCATCTATTATGGGAAAGGAGTAATACTTTATGTGTGTATTCTATCATGATTTTTTAAATAAATATCGTGTTCAGTCAAATATTGTCACATAAATTAACGATCGTACATACCATACATAAATCCTGCAAGATCTCTGTATCTAATATGTCTTTTTCCACCATATTCATGAATCTTGGCCATAAGAGTACTTGCATATAATGAAATGAGTGTTGATAAAACAAGACCAATGACACCACCAGTCCAGCCAAGAGGAACCATGATTGTGCCAGCATATCCTAGTGCATAGGCACTGTTGATACCAGTGCTCAAAACAACTCCCACTTGAAACCATGAATCTACATTTTTCAAAACACAAACATTATAAGTAGATACGATAAAAGAAAGTTTAACTTCTGTATACTGACAGTCTGACACTCTAAAAGTTGCAAAGTTATTTTATCACGTAAGCAATCGTGTATAAAAAGTGATGTTCTCATAATAAGACAAATTACTTTTTACAACATCTTAAAATACTATAGTGTATGCAATATTTTGTACAAGCAATGTCTACATACTGTCATAATTTAATTTAAGCTCTTATTTGATTATAGATTTTGAAAGTAAAATTTAAAATTTTGAATTTTTGAAATAATAATTTGGCCAAACAGAGGTTTAAAGATGATTTTTTTGTCACTTTCACTCTATTAAAAAAGCGTTAAATGCAACGTATACGTTATTAAATTACCTTTATTTAATAAAAGTAGATTAGTTTTCTCTCTCTAAAATATTGTGTATTAGAAGGGGGTTTAAAGTATTTTATTTCTTACTCTATGTCTTAAGATCTAATATTTCTTTATTGAGTATTTAATTTTTTATATACTATATATAATTGAGGTGTCTATAGTCTTTTAAGAACCATTACTAATAAGGATGAAAAAGAAAATATGTCTTCAACTTTTAAAATAACAAATAAGTTGATATAATAATTTTAGAAATCACGGTAAAAATTTTAAGTACATCTTTGATATGAAAGTATAAATAATTAAGTCTTTTTTTATCAATTTCAATTCAAATTCCTAAAATAATAATTATTTTGAGAAAATATATTTTTAGCTAAAGTAATAGTTAATTTGATATGAAGGAAGCTTTTGATGGCATGACAAGTTAGGATATTTTTTTTTTTCCATTTGGTGTTTAGTATTTACATTAGAGTTCGATTATTTTGAATTAATATAGCGTAAGGTCCTATTCATGAGGTATTATTGTCTACAAAAAATTTTTTTATACTTAAAACTCAAATCTAAAACCTCTAAATAAGAAAGGAGCAGCTTCATTCGCTCCACCACATCCATCCATTTACGAGTTAGGATTTCTCAAGTTACGTGAATAAACAAATTGGTGTGATCTGTCTAGGTACTAGTGCCATCGATCACTTGATGATCTCATTGTCTATATATTAAATTGCTGTTTAAATTTTCAAGGAAAATATTTGCATAATATTAATAATAAAACTATCTGTGACTACTAATTTTATAGACGTTCACGATTTGGTTAAAGATTGAGTCAAATAAAAAAAATAAAAATTAATTAAACAAATTAGGTATTCTTTGGTTTCTATTTAAATTTTATATTAAAAAAGATAATATTTTATTCAGTTAGATTTTATTAAAAACAAACAAATTAAATAAAATTATATATATATGTGTGTGTGTATAATTTTTATAAATAATTATTAAGACTTTTTCATGAAATTTTATTTCTTTCTAATAGGCTACTAAGTACATCTTAAGCCCATATCTTAAACGAAAGTCATAAATCCAAACTTATTTATTTAAAAAATAATTATAAGATTTATCTTTATTTTTTTTTAATTATATATTTTTATCAATTTTATTCACTTGATTAAAATTTATAGCCACAACAATAAAAGATTAATAACAGATTATAAGTTGAAAAAATCCGTTTTTATTGTAGGAAAAAAAATAACGTAGAGAAACACTGTTATGTTTCTTATTGAACCAAACTCATGGATGTAAATTAATACTTATTTGATTTTATTTTGTTTAAAAGTAATAGTTAATATTAATTTGATTTAAATAAAAAAATAATTCAAATCAAATCACGATCACCCCTACTTATAATAATTGACGATTTGACGTCTTAATTTTTTTTAAAACATTAATTGTTTTATACGAAGAATTGAATTTAGTAAAACGACTAAAAATATTTTGTATAAAATATAATACAATTTTGACTATGATGTATGTTTTAATTTTTATGAAGAGTTCAGTTTCGGTCAGCAGCTCAACATGACCGTTTTTCTATAACTTTTCATATTATTAGTCCACATTTTGAAAACGAATATTTTCTGTTAAATTATCACACGATTTACAAATATTTTAATTAAATTAATTTTATTAATAATATTATAAACTATAAAATTAATTATTATTATTTAATATAGTTATTTGATACTAAGAACAATATGAAGAAAAAAAAAACTCTTTAATTTGCAGATAAAAAAATATTTATTTTTAATATAGAAATTATGTAAAACAAAATGGAGCAAGTATTTATTATTTCCATAAAGAGGAGACTCCAATGGAAATGATCTTTATAGATTTGTAGAATCAATTACTATTGGACTAAATTAGTTGACAAATTCCTATATGAAAAGTAATATATTATAAAATATTATTATTATATAAAAAAAAAATCGACGATATAAATTTGATGAGCAAATCAATAGGACCATTTTTCTTGTCCACACTTTTGACTACAAGACTAGCAAGTGAGGAACTACAAAAATTTGAAAACGATGACTCCAATAGAAAAGATCTTTATAGACTTATAAAATCAAATTGTTGACTTTTACGATCGATCTAAAATAGTTACTAATAAATATCCACGCATCCCCATTTAATATAAAAATAAATTAAAAAATAATTATTTAAATCATAAGCATTTTCTGTCTTCAATTTTAAGATTACATGATTTAAATTAAAAAGCAAAAAATGAGAAAACTCCTTAGGAGCTTAATGCAAAAAAGGGATTAAAAGTATAGGAAAAAATGAATCATAAAATATGTATTGTTACAGAAAACTCTAACATAAAACTTTAATGGAAAAATATGAATATAATAATGTGTACATGATCAAACAATAGACTTTTACGAACGTATCGTTAATGAATCCCATGCATCTTGATTTGATATAGAATAATGAATAACATTTTTGTGTGATGTTAATTGTTTATCGTATTAAAAATAGTTATTTTAAATAGAGTACTAGTTAATCTACAAAATCAAGAAAAATAAGTTTCTAAAATAAATACTTTTAAAAAACATGAACTTTCTTTAAGAAAATATTTTTGACTTCACAGAAGTTGGGTCAAATCGACTTTACTAAATATGGAAACAAATAAGTAAAATACAATCACATTTAAGTCCTAATTAGTCCATTTAACATTTTATTATTGTGAATTAATTAGTTAAGTTGTAATTGAACATAAAGAATTCAAGATTAGGAAAACCTCACTCTGATATATCGAAATAGTTTAAACCACTCAACAATTTTATTATTAATCTGAAGTTTTTAAGTACTTCGGCTGAATGAATCCTAGTGAAAGAATAATGTTAATTGTTTCATTAACTATTTTTTTTATGAAGAAACTTATCGAGACACGACTTACCTATTCTGTCAACCATGATATATATGAATCTATTCAATTTTTTTTAATGAAGTTGATTGAAAAACTACGAACTTATACATCATATTAGTTAAAAATTACCTGTTCCAACTTGATGAAGAGTTTCAGGAACTTCAACTTCTAAACCCACAACATGATGATCATCCATTTTCTGTGGATTTGAAGGACTTGAAATTATTGGCATTTCCTCCCTTTGTTCATTTTTTTCCATATTTTATTTTCGAAATTTATTTTTTTAGATAAATTTTCAATGGAAAATTTCAAAAGAAAGTTGTATTTTTAGATATATGAATGGCTGAATGATGCATTGATAGGATGAATTTATTCACAATTAGTGGTAGTTGGAAGTAGGGAATTCTGACTATATTGACAGTAGACTATTTCTTGTTTTAATAAAAATAAAAAAAGTACAAAATGACTATTTCTTATTTCTTTTTCTTTTTTCAATCCAGCTCTACAATGGTCTTTTAAGTCGATTTTGACGCACATGACAGAGGGCAAGATAACGAGGAGGAGCATAAAGAAGAGAATTGATCGATAGATTTTAGGCTGATAAACTTTTGAAGGAAAAAGTCAACACTATAATAAAAAAGGAACTTTGTGGTGATGATTTAACAGCAATAGTAATACGTGTTGCTAAATTATATTTAGCGGCAATAATATTACATAAGTATTTATAACCAGTAATCTATATAAATGTTGCTATAAACTTTAGTGACTCTGAATACAATAACATTAACTCAACTGCCACTAAAAAAATGATAGTACCACCAATATCTCTTTTGCTATAGTTGAAAAGGCTTTGCACATAGTCGTCGGTGCTCAATTCCTAAGATTTGTTGGGCCAAAATGAGCAATACGTGTGTGTCATTTAAGATTTTGCACAGTTCCTAAGAAAGACAAATATTACATGTATCATACGAGTATTTCTTTAACCAATGGAGGATATAACTAATTAGTAACTATGAGTTCACTCGAACCCAATATTTTGACAAAAATATATTGATTTACGAGTGAGAGAAATTCACAAAATTTTCTTGTTGTTGTTTATATTGGATTATTTCCTTAATGATTTTTTGATGAAATAATATTAAAAATTAAAACTAGGATAGTCAAAAAAATTAGGCCAAAATTGGTATGTTTCCTGAATTAAATACCTATATCCTTTCTAAAGCCGTCCTAAAGATAATTAATTACTATATGAAAAATATGAAAGGGAAGTTTACTGTTTACAGATATATTATTCGATCAACTAGTTTGTTTCCTACTTAAATTTCATATCTGATAAAATCTTCCTATAAATTAAAATGAATGAAGTAATAATTTTAACGACATGAGATTTTAGAAAAAAATATACGATTTTGATTGGAAAAGGATAGCATCATATCAAGTTAATAGTAATATTTTTAAGGGAAAAAGGACAAATATACCCTCGAACTATCGTAAATTGTATGCAGATACCCTCTGTCATATTTTTGGGACATTGGTACTCCTGCCATCCAAAAACTATAGCATACATGTCTTTCACTCTAACGAAAGACAAAATAGGGACACGTGGCACAATCTTATATGTCGATCCAATATTTAATAAATGTCGGATCGGTGGATAAGATTATGACACGCATATGTCCGTTAGTATAAAGGGTATATATGCTCTAGTTTTTGGACGGCAAGAGCACCAATATCCCAAAAGTATGATGGATGATATCTGCATATCATTTACGATAATTCAGGAATATATTTATCTTTTTCCCCTATTTTTAAATATATTAGAGCCAATAATTTGGTGGGGCAAGTATGAAGACATTGAAGGGGTAGCTTTGTGCCATAAATATTCAAATTGGGTAACACATAATTAATTTCCAAAATAAATTAGAAGGTGATTGATCACGTGGAATTTAATTTGTGATGGTCATGTGGATCTTAGGTCGAGGAGGAGATTTTTGAGAGTGCGAACAAAGTTCACATTACAAGTTAGTAAGAAAAAAAAAAGTTATATATGTGTAGTGGGAGTTCCACGTTTTCAATTAGAGAATATTGCATAGAAAAATATCAAGATCGTTTTGGGAGTTCTCTTTCCAATAATGTCGGCTATCACAATTAGAGATGAATTTAAAATTTAAAGTTTACGATTTTTTATAATAATTTTAAATTAATAATTATAATTAGAGATATAATAAAAAAATAAAAATATTTGATTAAATTTGTATAAAAATCACTGAGTTTATTTGAATTTGATAGATTTTTATAAAGATTTAGGTTATTATCTAATAATAACTCACGTCATTTTATTAAATTTTCATTGTATATATAATCTATGCAAAAATTATTAAATTCTCGTAAATTCATATATTATACTCCAGCTCTATATCTATTTATGTGAACATATAAACGTTAAGGAAATTTAAATTGTATCATGGTAGACCATGATTATTTAATGGTGTAGGCTAAGTAGTTGTAGCCAAAATTACAATAATATGTTACGGCCGTTGACCGTTTACATTGGCATTATGATTTTCATATGATTATAAATAGTTTAAGTTTTTGTGTGTTGGTATTATGTAGTTATTTTTTATATCGACTTAAATTGATTTTTTATTTTTTTTATTTTTTTACAAATAATAGCAAATAATAATATTCTGGGGTGCAAATGAAAGGCATAGATTTATAGGATGTACGTCTTAGAATTTGAGGTGTAAGTCTCAAGCGTAAAAGCATAAGCTCCGGATACAAAAGCATATAAATTTGTTTTTTGGTTGTTCGAAAAGTATTTTCCTATTGTTTATTATTATTGGTGATGATATTTATACTTTATGCTATTGTGTTTTCATGTTGTAGTGATTTTTCTTAAATATATAAATAAATAAAGCGAGTCTCATAGAAAATGATACTGTCATAGTAGTTTTTAGATGATTATGTCCGAAATTGATAAGATAGGGATTTCACAGCACTATATGTTTTCGAAGTAATTTTATCAATTTTTGTGTTAGTGTTTTTATAAATTTTATTCTTCTCCTTCTTTGAAATATATACAGTAATAAGTACAAATATAGTTGAGAGTGGGAAAGACTAGTAGATGCGGAGATCAATGTTGAAATGGATGAAGATTTCATTTTTAAAGATTATCACGACTACGACAATTTTTTGTTTTGTTACTTCTCTCAAATAAAAATTATAATATTTCTTTCTATATTATTGGTGATTTATTTGAATTTATTTGCATAATTATTCAAAAATTATTTTTGCTTACTTTCTTAGTGAAAAAATGATAAAATTGAAGATACATGAAATATATGCCCCGTAAATTTATGAATCTTACAAAATTTATGCCTCACCCTATATTATGTAAAATATCTTATTACGCACTCCACCTTTTAAAACAATGGTTACAATAGTCAACCCTATTATGAAAGGTTTGGTAGTTACGTCTATTCATACAAAGAATAGGCTTAGGACTATTGTTTAGAATTAAGATTTTTTCTATTCTAGGACTTTAAAGTTTAAACACACCCTTAAGAGTTAAGAGTATCACTACGGGTATGGAGTTCCTTTGAATACGAAGTCGTCTAATCACTCAATGTGAATTTTTTTTTATGCGAATTCGAATTTAGTTGGGCTTCAATGTGAATATGAGACATTAAATGAGAAACCAAAAAAATGGTATCATCACTACTCTAGGAAGAAATTTCACATGAAAGTATTGCTTGTAAATTTTTCATCGATAATAACAATCACCGTCAAACTTCTCAAAGTAAATAAATCATTTGTTACAAATTTATAATAGTTAACCCTAAAGTAAAAGACTTAGGAGTAAGGACTATTCACACAAAGAATAGACTTAAGACGTGGGACTATTCTTTAGAAACAAGATTTTTTCTACTTTGGGACTTTGAAATTTAAATACATCCTTAAGGGTTCGTTTGGTATTGTGACACCTTAGCTTAAGATAAAAAGTTTCATATCGATGAGAGATATTGGGTATATAAGTAAGCATGCCTTACAAACTAGTGACACATATAAAAATTGCGCGGGCCTAGGCTCAGAGCGGACAATATCACTAGCGAATTGAAATGTTATAAATGATATCAGAGCCACTTTGTGTCAGCCATGTCGATGTAGGGCAGAGTTCAACTGAGTTTAGGCAAATTCTGGTAAGACAGGGTAAAAACTCAGTGCTGAGTCTAGGAAAATCTCATTCGGTGGGGCAAGTCTCAGCGAGGATGTTGAGTCCATTGAGGGGGTATATGTGACACTCCAGTTTAAGATAAGAAGTCACACATCGGCAAAACACATGAGAAATGTTGGGTGTATAAGTAAGTAGGTTTTATCAACTAGTAACACGTTTTAAAGTCGTGTGGGCCTTGGTCCAGGGCAGACAATATCACTAGCAGGTTGGGCCGTTACAGGTACGAGGGATAAAAAATAAATAGTCCTAAGATAAAATTTTGATGTTTTGTTTGGTTGTCAAATTTGGGATAAGTTATCACACTATTTATATCATAATATAATGATGTGATAAGTTATCTCATATATGTGGTAGGATAAGTATCTTACGATAACTAATCCCAAGATAATTAATCATGGGATGACTTGGTCCCAACCAAACGACCCTAAGAGTTAAGAGTATCATACGACCAACATTGATTGTGGTGCAGTGGTGGGACTGCTCATCCTTAACCAGAGGTCTCGGGTTCGAACCCTGGATAGGGAGAAAATCCTGTTGGGAACGCCACCCCTAAATGGGCCTTGCAGTGCACAATCCAAATTTGGTCGAGTCTCCAATGCGGGCTCTGAACACCAGGCGGGAAACAAAAAAAAAAGAGTATCACTAAGGGTACGAAATCCCCTTGGTTACAAAGTCACATTTATTAGAGAGTGTTTTACCCCTCAATGTAGAACTTTTCGATACAAATTCGAATTTAGTCGAGCTTTAATGTAGATACCAAACACCGGATGAGAAAAAAAAGTATCACTACTCTAGGAATAAATTTCACATTAAAATATAGCTTGCAAGTTTTCATCAATAATAATAATCATCATCAAATTTCTCAAATAAAATAAATCATTTATTACAAATTTACATACAGTAGTCAACTCTAATATAAATAAGATAAGAATTGGGACTATCCACACAAAGAATAGGCCTAGACTTGGGACTATTCTTTAGAAATAAGATTTTTTTCTACTCTAGGATTTTTAAAAAATGTTTTTTTAATAAGAAATACCCAAACACCTCCATTCCATCAGTAGGGAGGTGATTTGGTACTTCCTATGTTTTACTTTATGTGATGTGATTCGGAGTATGAAAATTAAACAATCAATCTAATTTTCCGTATAAATCGGATGCTCTATAGAAGATGAGGCTCATTTAAATTATATTGTATATAAAAAGCCAATTCTTAAAATGAACAAGTAAAAAAAAAAACCTTAATATAAGGGCCTAGTAAAATGAAAACTAGAGAAGAATTTGAGACAATTATTTTAAGAAATCATGAAAAATAATTTGAGACTGAAGGAGTATTATGTTAATTACTCTCTTTGTATCAAAATAAGTGTCATTGTGCTCATTTCACGTCAAGTATAAAAAATAATAATACGAGGTATAGTGACACTTATTTTGAGACAAAGGGTGTTATTAACTTAATACTTGTTTTGAGACAATTTTTTATTGTTAAAGTGATACTCCGTCCATCCCAAATAGTTGTCACATTTCATTTGTCAAAAGTTATTTTGATTAATTTTCAAAGTTAAATTAGATTAAGTTAAGTCAATATTTTAAAATCAAAATTTAGATATTCAAAAACAATACAAAAAGTACTAAGTTGCAGTTTTTTTCATATCAATGTGATGAAAAATATATCTTAAAATTCATATTATTTGACTCTCAAAAAAGAAATTGTGCTCCCTCTGTTTACTTTTACTTGTATACTATTTCAAAAATAAATTTTCATTTTTACTTGTCACTAGTTTTAACATATTAAGAAAAAATAATTTGCTTTTCATGTTTTACCCTTAGCATCAATTACTAATTCTTCAAATTATTTTTCAAGACCTAATACGACCACCAAACTTGGCAAGTTGCTGCTAGATCTTGATCAAGACGATATTCTTACCAAACAGATTGCTTTCATATAATCATTGGTAAAAAGTGTTGAAAAATATATATAAAGAAAATAAAAGTCATATGAAAAAGAATATGAAGATAGAAGTTTGATAATATGAACAACAAATACAAAATTAAAGGTAAGTATTTTTTTTTCATTCATCCTTAATCAAAGATCTCGGGTTCAAATTTTTTGAGTACGAAGTTTTTTTGTTAGAAAGAACTTTACCTCCACAATATGGGACCTTCCGGCGCGAATCCAAATATAATCGGGCTTCAATATAGACACCAGACACCGAATAAAAAATAAAATAATAATAATTTATGCATATTTTGATGATTTTTTTTTGGTTGTATAATTTATAATTTTGATCATCACTATTAAATTCAATCTAACTCATAATTGAAATCCTAATCTCTATTTTGACAGGGAGGAGACAAACAGTATGAAAATAACATTTATGTGACTCTTTTTTTTGACTTTCTACCAAGAAAGTCACGAAAAATTATTTTTCTAAAAAAATATTTTCTCTATTAACTTTTACTTGTCACATTTCTATTGGCATACCCATTAATACAAGAATGATTAACATGACTATTATATCAAACTACCTTATTAATTAATATTTAGTATTAAGCCTTGAAATTTTTTTTAGGAAATTATATTCCCCTCAAGCACCCACAGTAATAAAAATATATCATCTGATCAGGATAGAACAGTTTACTTCAACAAAATAGAGTTACCTCAAATTTTGCAGAAATGGCTATAAATCACATTTGAATTTTAATGAAAAGAGTAGTAAACTTGAAAAAATTATTATTGAAAATCCTTCTATTTATAAATAACAAAGGATAATACAAATGTGTTTATTGTGCCTTATTAAAACCTAACAATTAACTTCCGTTTAAAATTGAGTTAGCAAGTCAAAAGAAGCTGCCAAGAAGATGGTGTTTGGCACATTTAAAACCTAACAATTATCAATGTAAATTATGGTAAGAATTGTGAACATGAAAATGGAATGACGTGAGAATATTTAATTGTTAAAAAAGAGAGGCATATATTATACATATATAGAAAATTAGATAGTATTTGAAATCAAATGAACTTCGACCACTAAAAATAAGAACAAAGAAAATGATTTTAAGACTTTTATGCTTGAATCGACTATCAACGTTACGATAAAATTCTTTTATACACACTAAATCAGATGTATTGAATTCAAGAGGTCATTCTCATGAATGCCTTATTTTAAAATCATGATCTTTAATTTTTATACTTCAAATCAAAATAATTTGAACATAAAAAAAAAAGTTTTAAAGACTTTATGTGCTTGAATTTACTTTATCGGAGAAGCTTGATGAACCGTTTAAACTTATAAATTTCAATTTCATATTATGTCTTGAAATTCGAATAAGGTTCGCAATAAAAAAAAAAAGAACTTTAACATATAGCCAATCAAAAATAGCCTAATGATGCTCCATAACTATAGTTTGATAATTACAATTTGTAGCTACATGTTAAAGGGAGGAGAGAGGCGAGAGAGATTAGGAGAGAGGCGAGCGAGAGAGGGCAGAGAGTGGGAGAGGTGAATTGTATATGTATATCGGTTAGATAATTGTATATTATATATACGTATTTGTATATGGCAAGCGAGATTGGGAAGGGAGGAGAGAGGCGAGAGAGAGAGGGTAGAGAGTGGAAGAGAGGTGAATTGTATATGTATATCGGTTAGATAATTGTATATTATACATATGCATTTGTATATATGGCAAGCCAAAATGGGAGAGGGAGGAGAGGTGAGCGAGATTGGGAGAGGGAGGAGAGAGGCAGGCGAGAGAGAGAAATAATTTGTATAATTCGCATCTCATTTGTATAATTCGCGTGTTTTTGTATAATTGAGTAATATAAAGTCTGAAATTATACACATATGATAAAACTTGAATAATAAATTGATACAAACATAAACATATGAACTTTAAACAGTTATACAAAATATATTATCAAATTACATTATATAAATTATATTATACAAAATTCAAAAACTACACGTTTATACAAACTTTATAAAGTTATACACAAAAAAATTGAATGTATATGGTGATAAAACTGAAAAATCAAAGAAAATCATCATCATATAAAAATATAAACCATCGTATACAAATACAAATCAAACGAAGAATTGCTAGTTGCGAATTATACAAATGTGGCGAATTATACAAACCTGACTAATTATACAACTCGAAGTCAAGCCACGTAATTAATGGTTAATGCTAATCGTGAGTGGTAATTATAGCAAACTATAGCTATGATGAGTAATTAAGTAGTATAAGTTTGCTTAACCGCGTAATTTTTCCTATAAACTATGGTGGAGAATATTTTTTTTAAAAGAACTTATCGTAGTGTAAGAGTTCCAAACTTTAATATTTGACATGAGTTGTTAAAAGTGGCTATTGATAAACTTTTATAGAGAATCAAGCCCAAATCACAATTTATAGGGTAAAGGCATACATAGCTGATTGGAGAACCTTTAACAATATTGTTCATCTTGTATTTATTTTTTATTTTTTGAAGAGCGTATCGAGTCAAATCTAGACAAATAAAAATGAACGGAGAAAGTATAAAAACATTGAGACTACGACAAACACTTATCATTATGAAACATATTACCCAAAATCACTTATATTGGGCTCAAATTTCCTTAAGACTTCATCAACTCAAGCCAATTTCAATGTTTAGCTTTATGGTGTCAAAATGAGCACAAATATATGTAACCCGTTCATAATTTTATGGATTGGGCTCAATATAGTTTGAATTAGGTTTAATCTCAACCCTATTAAGTTGTAATCCATTTTAAAAGAATCTATAATTGAGGCTAATTTAATCTCTAATTTCACCTGTTTTAAGACTCTTTATTTGTATTGATGTAATGTATGTTCCTATATTGAAGGTATGAATTACTATCTATTTTACATCTTCTATAATTTATCTATCCATTTGTAACTTTTTTTTTATTATTTTCTTGAGTGAAATCCAATTGTGGTTATAGAAGTTAAATAACAATATGTTAAAATTATTCAGATTAAGCACGTCAAATTGGGTGGATCATGACCCAACCCAATTTCTCTTTCAACCCATTTTAATATCTCCAATTTCAACCTGCTCATTTGACAACCCTACTCAGCTTTATTTTCTAGCCATACAAAAAAGATATTATGTGGTAACAAATTTTTCTTTTGTTCTTGCAAAAATATGCATTCAGAGTCACTAAAGCCTTTAACAACATTTATATATAGTGTTTGTCATAAATATTCATATTATATTATTACCGCTAAATATAATATAATGACAATTATATTATTGCCACTAAATAATTGCCGCAAAATCTTTATTTGTTTTAAATGACCATTTCAATAGCCATTTTTCATCAATTTAATTGATTTTTACAATTTAAACAAAATAAAATCATAACATGAAAATTGTATTAATACACAAAACAATGTATAAATAATACAAACATTAGTTATACATAGACTGAAAAAATATACCAAACAATATATTATATTGATTTGGTATAAATATTCAATGTTTTTACTCTTACTAGCTAGCAAAGCTTGAATTTTCACAAAGAAACATCAAAATACAAAGAAATAAGCAATTAAGCATATAAAAAAAATCAAGAAAACTTAAAATATTAAATATACAAAAAAGAACTTTCAACTAGCCTATACAATTAAGAAATATCAATTGACTCTCCTTAAATAATGATGACTCCACCATAATTACTATCTTCCATCAACATATATGATATCAAATTCTTGGCCAAAAATTTGAGTTGATTGGAAAAAAGGTTCACTCAAAAGGACAATGTAGGGTTTCATTATAGAAGAAGTGGGGTTCATAGAGTTATGTGTTTTTTGGGCAGTTGGAATCCATGGTGAGGGCCACATATATAGTTCTATTGGACTTGGAAACAACAACCCCAATAACCTACTGTAATTTCATTAGTGCGGTATAAAAAAAATATTGTGTATACATAAACCTTACCATTAAAAGATGTAAAGAACTTGTTTGGACTTGAAAATAAAGGAAAAAATATTCGATCTAGCGATGTTGGTCCACATATTATTTTTTGTAGTGATACTTTTAAATAGTTACCTAACTTAGTGATATCATGCAATTTTATAACATATATACACATATACATATATTTGTATATTAAAAAATCTTAATCGTCACTTCCTATACATACATGATATACAGTTCACTACATATACATACACATAATAGTTACCAAAATGAGTGCTGATAACGCTATTTATGAAATTTTCGAAAAAAAATAATTCCTAGGTCCTTCTTTGGCAATGTATGTGTGCTTGGACTCATTCTAGTGCCATGGCCCATGTTGTTGTAGCCCAAGAAGGAGACAATTGGGCCTACATATTTCTCATTTGTAGACAATCCATTGTCCAAAATTCTTGCATCTTATTGACAATGGACCCCTTACTCCACCATCCTTCTTGTACTCTTGTTTCAATTAATTGGTTTATTAAAGTTTTCCCACCACAAAAGGAAAATTAATTTTTAAAAAGAAAAAAGGATGTTTGGTCTCATCCCTCTTTAAAATTTCAAAATGTAAGATGGGAAAAAAAACAAAAGGCAATAATATATCTTTCAAGTGTTTTTAAATTGATTCATATATATTTTTGGTGAATAAATGTAATTTTTAAAGATAGACATACCCTCACACAATAAAAGAGGTATAAAAAATAATATATAGCACTACTAATCTTGTATATATTCAACCAAACACGATATAAAATAATCTCACAGTATTTCTAGAGTAATTTCCAAAAAGAAATAGAAGAAAACAAGTAAACAATAACTTTGACATATTTTTGTTCTTTCAAATGCTTATATGTTGGGAACATGTTCAAAAAGAGAGAGATGTGATAGAAGTATTTTAAAGAAAATAATAAATTAAAAAATTTATAAAAAAAATATGATAGAAAGTTAAAATAACATGACTTGATTTTAGAAGTACTTGATATTAAAATAAAATTTCATTGACTCAATTTGCTTGTTACTATGCTTAATTTTTTGATAAAGAATATGCTTCAAAATCGAATCAAAATCTGATAAACTGAATCGATAATATTCAAAATCAAACTAAACCATCTTATAAGCAACCTGCCCTTCAAACCCTTGTTTTGAGAGAATGGATAGTTAGTTAAAAAGATCAAGAGAGAGTAAGATGCTCAACTACTTTCTTATGAGAAGGAAAAAAAGAATAATGATACTTTGTGATATATATAACAATAATTTACCCTAAAATTATATACTTTCACATGTAAAAAACATTCTCATTTTCCATTTTGCTCAACTATCAATATTATTAATGCAATAATCAATAGTTATCTACTTCTTTTTTTTCTTGCAGAGAGTTGGTGTTACATAATCATCAAAAGTTTCCAACTTTTTTTACCATTCAGTGAGAGTGTAATATCTGTATTAAATCTCGATTAATTTGATTCACACAATTTTAGAGTTTTTCATTTTGTGAAAACGACGTTTTCAATAAGATATTTTTTATTTATCGACTTTGAATTTGAGATCTCAAATACCAAACTAATGAAATTAATTGTCACTTTTCTAAAGTTATGAATATCATGGCCATAATAACATCTCCATCCCACTCATAATCAACAATGGCCTCCCCCCCTCCCCCCACTATTGACTTTTAAGAAGATAAATAAAATTCAACTTTTGTAGCAATTTATTATGGTCCCTTTGAGATAATTATAGATTGTTCAAACAAAGATAAATTTAGAGTTAATAAAAGGAAAGTAAAAGGAGGTTGATAATTCTTCATATGAAGATTTTAAAAAATGGTTTTGATGTTAAATGTATTTATAATGTGCATAGAGTTACCTGATACAAAAAATCACATATTTCTAGAAGATTCTACATGTAGGCAATATAATTTTTTATATACCCAATAATATAACTTTTGAATAAAGGATTGTAAAGAAGAATATTCAGATAACCATCATTCAATTTATATTATGTTAATTTATATTATGTTGCTCCGTCACAATCTGTAATTGTTGGAGATACATATATTTGAAAAATGAAATAATCAAAATACACACAAACTGATATAAAAAATATTTGACTAATGTGTGGTTTCAATTGTACTTACATGTTCTCTTGTGATATTACTTCACATTGAAATGGTTTCATCTACCAGCATCGATGTTTCTTTGCTATTCATCACATCTCCAAGTTATTAGTAGCTCCAAAAGGAGGAGTCCAAAGGGATAGCATGATCCAAATTCATTTTATTTTTTGAAGTAATAAATTATGTTGTTCGGATACTTCAAAAATTCTGTCAATTACGTGTTAAATCCTTCAAAAGGTAATGCATTTTTGGAAGATCTGATCGATACAATTGTGACAACATTTTGAAAAGACCAAACAACATAACAAACAGAAAGTTTTGTTGCTCGAACCCTTAAAAAAACATTGTTGTACCATATTGAATCCTTCCAAAATACAAGATGTTTGATGAGTTTAACACGTACCTGTTAATATTTTTGAAGAATCCGAACAACATAGATAGAAACTGGATCAATGCGATCCCTTTGGATGCCTCCTTAAGTTGCTGTCAAAATCAAGAAAAATTATCTTCATATTCTTCTTCTTCTTCAAAGTTCATAACTTTTAAAAGAGAAAAAAAAAAGGGAGAGTTGAAATTTTGGGATTGGAGACATAAGAAAGTGGCCAAAGAGTGAGTTAATATATAAAAGAAAAAAAAAAACAAGTGCTTTAGCAACATTGAATTATATGCTAAAAATTAGTCTAACTTTCACTTAATTTATAGTCTTTCAAATTATTATTTTTTGGCAAATCATGAGAAGAATTTTCTTGTCTACCCATAAAGGTAAAAAAAAATAAAATTAATTTAGTAGACCCCATTCCTTAACAAACTAAACAGCCACATGGGAGCAAGGTTTTACAATAGTGGGTCACCATCCTTTCCTAGTCAATTATTTATTTTGTCACTAATGGTTGTGATGGCGGGAGTAGTTAATACGTATCCTTTCATTATTAATTAGAAATTACAGATCAAACTTTGAAAAATAGAGTCATTTTTTTTGTTAAAAAATGCTTCTAATTCAAATTAGTCAAATTAAAAATAAAAAAAATAATTATTTATTTTATACTAACTAATTAATGTGGTGGGGGACATGGAGTGATTAATATCCTTAGTTCATAATTAGATGTATCAATTTTGAGCTTTGATCAAAATAGAGTTGTTTTGAATTGAAAACACTTTAGTCTCAAAGTGCTTTTCTGAACGAATCGAAATTAATCAAACTAAAAGCAGGAATCAGACACCAAATGAGAACCTATTTTTTTTATTTCTTTAAATCCTTGAAACTTCCATATACTATGCTTATTTCTTAAGGAATATGAATCCTCTTTCTCTTTCTTTACGTAACTAATCACATGATTACAAATTATAAAGAATTGGGTTAATTTATTTAAACTAATAAAAAGAGACAATGTAATGATGTTATCATATAATTGAGTCAGAAACACATGTAATGATGGACACTGTTAGATCTGACCATATGGCTAGCTAATTAATTAAGGTGCAAAATAATATCCAAATTTTTATGGTGGTCAAAGATTTCATGACATAATATTTCTCGATATGTGAGTGTTTATCAGAAATAATTTCTTAATTCTCACAAGATAATAGTAAAAGTCGTGTTGCATACAATATCATCATTCTCAAATTTCACTAAATATGTTATTATTGTTATCTGATCTGATGTATATGTTTGTGATTTGTTGCTATATGGAGATCAAATGTTATTTAGCTTGTTTTTTAAGTTATATTAATCGACCAAAGTGAAGATCATTTTTTTCAAAATTATTGATTTGGCTCGATTCCTATCGTGAACGAAAATAACCCCATTTATTATGAATACTTACTTTGTAATGATTTTATAGCGTAAAAAAATTATTATACTGTCACACATTAAAAGTAAGATATTTTAATTAAAAGGGACAAAGGACATTAATGATGAGAAAGTGGTTAAGTTACAAATTAATTATTCCATAGCTCATGCATGTTTGTAGTTAAAACACATTTGACCAAAAAAAAAATAATCTTGGTTAGAGAAATAGAAATACATAATTGAAGAAGATATGATTTTGAAGTGTAAAAAATTATTTTAGTGAAATCTCATTACGAATACTGAACATGGAGAAAAAAAGAGGTTAATTAAACTACAAGCATGTAATAGTGGTGGAGTAGTGATATGGAAAGGAAGAATAAGGAACAATTTATGAGGAAAAAGGGTTGAAAATATTTTTTATTAATAAGGGAATCAAAAGTATATTTTAAGGTTTATTCCTAGTATTCTTATATTAAAAAAAAAATAACGCAAAAGGTAAAGAATAATTTTCCGCTCGACAATTTCAAATAATATTAATTTATTATGGATCAATTATACATTAAAGTGAGAAGGTATATTTAATAAACTATGATCTATTGATAAGAGAAATATTGTGTATGAAGACATATCAATATACATTAGTAATATAAATAAATTAATATAAGTGCGAATATTTTTTTTTATCATCAATAAAATCCTTTAAATAAAATAGTAACTTGTTACACTCTTTCTTTAATTTTGAAATCAAGTTTTAATTTTAGTTTTTAAATATAGGCAAGTTAATAAACTATATATATATATATATATATATATATATATATATGAGAATAAAAAGAGCTGAAACGATAGTTAAAATAAAACGATCGAAAAAGTATATAAAACAGCTTTAGTAGCTAAAATGTTTTGATTAATTCAGGTAATTAATATTAGTAATCTTACTTTTTTGCCCACGCCTTGTAGACAACACTAATTATAAGTTCATAAAAAAAAACACTTTCAATTGTATGTCAAAACACTTATTATTTCCTTTACAAAGTATATGGAAGACTAATTATGAAACTTCATAATGCTCATACAGACATGTCCATTCTAAATAAATAAATTATAAAGGGTCAAATTTGTTTTTTTTTTAAAAATTTATTCGGTGTCCATTACTTGTGTTAGAGTTCAATTAAGTTTAAGTTTGCACATTGCAATATTTATTTTCGAAGGCGATGTTTTCAACATGTTTTTTTTTTTTAATTTTATTTTAAGGGCACAAACTCAGGATTTGATTAAGAATAAAGGAATTCCAACTATCTAACTGCTCGATCGATCGGATGTTGGTAATTAAGAGTCAATTTTTGTTTATGTACTAGTATGTGATATTTTCTTGGGTATATACATAATATAATAATTGATTTTTAAAAATTCGACTCACTCATTAAAAAAGTTGCTTAATAATATTAAGTGGGTTATTTTACTTTAATTATATGAATTTACTTATAGAAAAATATTGAAAGACTTCTTAGAAATATGTTGAGGTAAATTGTTAGATAAGAATAAATTTAGCAAAAAAGAAGGTATACCTTTTTTATTTTATTTTTTAAAAAATCACTTATTTTAGAAAGGCTAATTTTTTTTTATTGTGGACCAGAGGATTTTTTTTTTTTTTGAAATAGGAAAAAATATATTTTTTTTATGGAAAAACTATTGGACAATAAAAGTATATTAATATTACCGTATAGTAGCAATTATGTGGATGGATTTTGTAGATTTACTCTTGCCTAAAAGGGGAAAATATTTAGGAATTGAAAAATGTCATAATGAAAGGGGGACCTTGTGATTTTTCTGTAATTATTCGTATTAAGTCTTGCCTTTGGCATGAAAACTATTGTCAATTCCTTTATGGATATGGCATATTTTTTTCATCTCAGTCTCATTTTTCGCATATTGTTCTCCCGAGGGCCACTCTCAACTTGTTTTGAATATTTTACTCCTAATCTTATCTCTCCCAGTATGTCCACCTCAACATATCTTCATCTTTGCCACTCACATCTTCACGATATGAGAATTTTGACAGACCAACACTCAGCCTCATTAAACATAATCGATGCCATTGTCACCTAATGACTTTGCTTTTGTATAATCTATTGATTAGAAGAGATTAGGTATTCAAGCTATTAATGTGAGGTGGATTCAGAAAAAAGATGATTCTAGTTATAATTTTGAAACTATACATGTATATACTTCACGTTTTATTACTTACCACTTCATCATAATATTTCGACGATGTATTTTAATGGTAAATAAATGTCATGTATAAACGCCATAACGTACCCGTTGCTACCTACAACTATGCCACAGCTGTAATGCATCTCTTTCAATGACAGATCATAAAAAGATTTAATGATATAAAAGCAAAAGTTAGAAAATTAGAAAATACTAAAAACCCTTTCTACTATTTAATTTTATTTAATTTTAGTAGTACTTTTTTTGGTCCCCCTTCTAGCGAGCAGATGGAAAATTTAAAAAATAAAAAAATAAAAAATTGTTATGAGTTGCAAACAAAATATGGAAAAAGTGTACATAATATTGGGCCATATATGAGGGACATTTATATCAATATTAATTGGAATTTTATTTGACTAGATTTTGTAATTGTTCCCTTTTATGGCTACTTTTCTGCCATCTAATTTGTTATTTGGTTTGTTACTGACCAGAAAAGGAGTAATTTGACTTTTTTTTTTGGATCTTAACATTTTTAGTCAGTCGTGTAAAAAAATATTTCACGGAGTTATGTAATATTTTGTAATTGTCAATGGTGTATATTTGATATATAACACGTGTATCATTGGTGTGTGCACATTAATTAAGTGCGGATTATATTTTTGAATATTTTTTTCTTTTTTTTTTCGTTAATTATTTAATATTCGAAGTTTATAACACAATTCATTCAAAATCATGTTGAGTAGACCCACCATAGGTGAAAGGCTCCTTCTAAGAAGGGTTTTGATAAATAGAAATAATTTGGTCCTACGCTTTCATATATGATTTTGGCAATCCCTCTTCTTCCTCCTTCCTTCCCTTTCTTAAGTTAGCTTTAATGATTGAGTTTGAATCACGTTCTATTTAATATGGTATTAGAGTTAGACCTTTCAATATGGATCTCTGGATAAATTGTCCGCACCATGCAGTGACCAAACAATGTCTAGCTAGGCATGTACGTCTTGGGAATCAGATTCAAATGTATATATAGAGGTTACTGAATGGAAAGAAATCCGTATCGGAGATCGATCATGGACTTCCTTATATGATTTTGAGAAATCCTCTCTCTTAAATTAGTTTTAAGATTAAGTGAAACTCAATATCTATTTAATAATGTTTCATTCTCCGTATAAATTAAAATTCGAAATTCAAATCTTTTGATTAAGAATACGAAGATGGGATAGAAAACTTTAGGACAAAATATGTGGAAAATTTAAATCTTAAAATTAGAAATTGCAAAGATTAGTAATTAGAAATATCAGATTGTTTTTTTTTTCTTTTCAATTCTTGATAAATTAATATTCAAAAAATTGATTCTGACTTGAGAACCATGTGAGCCCCAAACTTAATAATCCAGATATAAATTGTTCTTGAGGTGATTGTCAATTGTCAAATCAGAATTTTAACTTTATAAATTCTAAATTTTAAACTAACTACTTCAAATAATTATAACTAAATTATAAATTTAATAATTTTATAATTTTTTTGTAAATTTCCTAAGCAAAAACTACTAATTAAATCGAATCGGCCCGCATTTGAAGTTTTAACTTCACCCCACTCTATCAAATGTCAAATTAAAATTTTAACTTTATGAATTTTAAATTTTAAATCGAATATTTCAAGTAATTATAACTAAATTATAAATTTATAAAAAAAAATCATAAATGTCCTAAGCAAAAACTACCAATTCGATCGAATCAGGTCCTATCTGAACTTTTAACTCCGCTCCCACTTACTGCTAAATTAACTTGTCCACTAAAGAAACATCAAAGAGCAACATTGCAGGCTTTGCTGGATAGGCCCCTGCTAATGAAATATCTCATCTAACAGGTGTTTGGAATTATTATAAATCGATGATTATTTATATTTTACTTTATTGCATTAAATTTATTCTAACTTATACTGTAATAAAGTATCACAAAATTTACTAAATTAATTTTTATAATAAGTATATAAACTTATATGAAAAGGGTAATTTAAACACTTTAATTTAAACTAAAAAATTTCACCATCATCATCAGTGTCAGTCTAGCTCAAAAATAATAAATTAAAATAAAATGAGAAAAACAACATGCGTCGGAGTTTGCTTACATAGCCAAATTAACATTGGTTACGATATTTCAAGAGAGTAATAATTTCACTTTAAACCAAAATGATAGATTGTTCAGAAAGTTAAAGATGCGCAAAAGATTTTTTGAATAAGTTTAGGTATCAACTTATGTTTTTTACCTAATTATGATTAGTATGTTTCACTACCTAATTACCAATAGTTTATGTTAGGTTTATATGTATTCATATTTTCTAAAATCAGTTCAAATATAATATACTTTCTAATGCAAGAACTTAGAAAACACGTTTCTATAAATTGAAGGATTTGTCGGATATTATCTCATGTAGAACGTATATGTTTATTATTCAATTTTATACAAGTAAAGTTGAAGGTCACAGATGTTAGCTGATGTCAATTTAAAGAGCACGTTTATATATTATACTTATAAAACTCACGACATCAGTAATTATTTGTATTTTTTTTTCTTTTCAAAATGTACAAAATTAAACAAACCAAAGCTAGTGGCATTGCTAGTTCCACGATTTATCTTTTGTTGTGCCAACAACCTCAAAGAAATTTGAGTAAGTGTTGTGAGAATGTCTTTAATTAGCTATTTCTTGGTGAGACATTAATTCAATGGCCCAACAATGTATTTTCATCTCAAAATTGATTAAGGCAACTCCTATTAACTTTTCAACTTGACAATAGGATGGTGTGGTGGGACTAACATGTGTCCTTTTGCACTAATTTAATTAATTGTCCTTTGGTGAACAACTTCCTAATTGTGTCCATGTGACTTTGAGAGGTTCTCTGGTTTGGGATAAGATTTACGTATATTTTATTTTTTTTAGATTTTACTTATGAATAACGGTGATAAAATCAGCTCATAAAATCATGATCTATCCACTCTGTTTAAATTTGAATGGATTAATCGTTCATTTTATTAACTAGACTTATTTTAACTAAGTTAATTCAACTTTTTTAAAAACTAGATTGATATGCATAATGCATCGAGATTGACTCATGAGAATCCGTCTAAATATTTTTTTTAAAAGATACTTTGTTTTATTTTATATAGTCATAAAATAAGGGGGGAGAAATTTATCAGGTACTCAAACAAATTATGAGAAATCAAATTTTGAATATAGAACTTAAAAAGGCATTGGGCGGGTTGGACTATAACCTGATTTTTAGCTCATTTTAGCCCAACCTGCTTCAACACCCGTAGCATTAAAACAGATCAAATAATTAATGACTTACTCATTTATTAACAAAACTCATTTTAACATTCTTAAATTAAGCCCAACCTATCCATATAACACCCTTACAACCTTAGTTGTGAAACTACGCCACTTATTAACGATCAAGTGGTAAATTGAAAGCAAACTAAACCTATCACATTGAAAAAGTAGATCATTGGGCTATGTTTTATTTTTTAACTTAACTATACAATTAAATGATATTGAACATATTTTTCATCTCCTTTCAAGCCTTCAAAGTCCAAGCATAACGACGTAATTATCAGGGGCACACTCTACTAACGTCAATTTTCTAATTGTTTTCGTATTTCCTTACATTAAGTTGTGATCAAAATTAATTAATTTATGCTATTTCAACAAGCATTTAATAGGGAAAATAAAGTTTTAAAACCAAGATGACCCAATTGCTTACTTGCAATGCACAATTAATGTTGCAAATGTGGTCCTTCTATTTGTTGCTCACTTGCTTTGAGTGAAAAAAGAAATTTACAAAGGATCAGATTGAATATATACTTCTTCAAAAATGACATCTTTTTATAATTGAAATTTTTTATATCCTTAGGATATGAATTTAAAGTCATGGAAATATGAGAATTTTTACTTAGAGACACAAAATTAAAAGCTTAATTACTACTATTAGGAACGTTTGCACTTAATTACCTAAGTTGGTAAGATTTTTCAAACTAGAGAATGCTAATTAGATAGAAAAACTACAGAAACTGACAAACTACATTTTATATTAAAATAATATGGCTATAGTATATTTAATTAATAAATAACAATTCACACGCATAAAAAAAATAATTCCCACTTTCCTCTTCCCTAGTTCCACTTTTTCAGCCTTCATTCATTATCCCCAAATCACCATCATTACTCCTAAATCAACTTCATCTCTTTGTAGTATCCACAAAATCACAGTCTCTTCGCCCATCAAATCATTACAATCAACGATATTGCTTGATTTTCGGAGGTTATTTGTTGTTTAGATTCGACATGTATCTTCTCATTTTTTTCTTTGAAGGTTTGTATACGTTTATGATATATTCCTAGTGTTGAAGGTTGGTTTCAATATTGCAATGTCGGAAACCAATACTCTCAGGAGGGTCACATTATCCCGATAATTGCTTGGTGGGAATACCCTCGTTTGATTTGTGTATAACTCAAATTTCAGGTTCCATTGTTGCGATGGAGATAGAGAAGAAATCAAAGTTTTTCTTAATAACCCTATAATATTGAATCTGAAAGGGCTAGTTCTTCTAAGAGGAAAGAAGGTTCAACACTGGCGGTGGATGAAACAAAAATTGATGCACTCTGCAATATTCGACGTCATCATCCAACCCTGAGGAACTGGTGCATACAACCTTGCCCACTTCTCATATTCAGCCGACTCCAAGTAGTTCTTCACCCTTACATCAAACTGCTCAACCATTTTCATTAGCCTATAAAAATCAGTTTGAGTATACGTTTTTGCCATAGTGTAGAATACTTCACTCAATTGCTCATTTGATTTTTGAAAATTCTTGCATACATTAGCCCACAAGTGTTAATGCAAGCGTAATGCTGCATATTGTTGTATACTCTAGACACAACCTTTATTATTGATTCAGAAAAATGATGCTGCTTGGACATGGTTCTTTGAACAATTCAAAGAAGCTTATGGGGAAAGAGAGAATATGTGTGTGGTATCTGATCGAAATGAGAGAATAATAAAGGATGTATCTAAAGTATACAACAATATGCAGTATTACGCTTGCATATGACACTTGTGGGCTAATGTATAAAAGAATTTTCAAAAATCAAACGAGCAATTGAGTGAAGTATTCTACACTATGGCAAAAACGTATACTCAAACTGATTTTGATAGGGTAATGAATAGGGTTGAGCAGCTTGATGTAAGAGTGAAGAACTACTTGGAGTCGACTGAATATGAGAAGTTGGCAAGGTTGTATGCACCAGTTCTTCGGGGTTGGATGATGATGTCGAATATTGCAGAGTGCATCAATTTTTGTTTCATCCACTATCAGTGTTGAACCTTCTTTCCTCTTAGAAGAACCAGCCCTTTCTAATTCATCATTCAAATTCAATGTTATAGGGTTATTAAGAAACTTTGATTTCTTCTCTATCTCCATCGCAACAATAGAGCTTGAAATTTGTGATTGCATTTGAGTTATACACAAATCAAACGAGGGTATTCTCTCCAAGCAATTATGAGAATAATGTGTACCTCTTGTGACCCTCCTGTGAGTATTGGTTTCCGACATTGCAATATTGAAAACAACCTTCAACTTCAACACTAGGAATATATCATAAACGTATACCTATATAAATCCTTCAAAGAAAAAAATATAAAAAAAATGGTAATTAAAAGATACTTGTCGAATCTAAACAACAAATAACCTCCGAAAATCAAGCAATATCGTTGATTGTAAGGATTTGATGGACGAAGAAATGTGAATACTACGAAGAGATGAAGTTGATTTAGGAGTAATGGAGGTGATTTAGGGATAAAGAATTTGATTTGGGGATAATGAATGAAGGCATAAAAAGTGGAACTAGGGAAGAGAAAAGCGTGAAAAGTGGGAAATTTTTTTATGCGTGTGAAATGTTATTTGCTATTTATTAATTAAATATATCCATAAAATATAAATAAAGTATACTATAGTTATATTATTTTCATATAAAATGTAGTTTGCCATCTTCTGTAGTTTTACCTTATTTTTACCTACACAAAATAGTTGAAGAATTGTGGTCCAATATATTCATAAACGTCCAGTTCAACTAAAGTTGTAACTGGCCCATAGAGTTGTGTCCACTAAATATTAATTCTATAGGACTTAGATGAACATGCATGTTACAGTCCATCATTTACTTTGCTGAATGAACTGAACATGTATTTTCTTCATAATATTCTAAGGCCTCATTTATTTGCATTTAATTATTCAAATTTTAACTACCGTTTAACAATAACCACCATTTACAATTATTATCACAAACTACCACAATAGCCATGAATCACAATCTTTAGTCACCACGGTATAAATCGGCAACTACATCACGACCATCGTTAGCTATTACCATCATCCTTCACAACTATCAACTGCCATCACCAACTACTAGCATCAACCTCTACTCTCAATGACCATCACCACGAGCTACTAACACACCTCACCATTAGCCACCATTATCCTGACTGACATCTACAACCACCATTGCTAGCCATTACCTAATCTCTTCATTATTACCCCTACATAGAAACTGTGCCTGAAGGCGCCATGCTTATGATGGAGGGAACTAGGCCCTTGTAAAGAGAGAAGAAGGTCCCTCAGCACGAATCATGTCACTGAAAGCACCAACTGAGCCTCCCAATGATGCTACATTCCAATCCTAATATAGAATATTGACATGTTCCAAGAAAAACGTGATAGGATCATCATTGAATGGTTAGAACTTGAGATAGTTCTTTGAATATAGCCATAAAGAAGAGAGCCAAAGACTAGTATTTTGCATACTACAGGACTCGCAAATATATAAAGGATAGAGCGCTATTACCCAACTCATCGAAATACTTAAACTGATCAAATTTAGCTCAAGTCATTACAGATAAACTGAATCATCAATAGCAATTCCCACAGCTTCTTCATTAGACAGTGTCCAGCAATTATGCTAGCGGCTTTTTAAAGATTTATTAAGCCTCCAGACCATATTCTCTAAACTTTGTTAGTTCTGCTGAGTCCATTCAAATCAGTGACATAGAGTCAAAGCAATCAGCATGACGATATACGAAAATCGAGAAACTTTTGTATGATTAAGCAGTAGGTGCCACTTAAAGAAAATAAGTTGTCAAGCTAAGCAGTCTGAAAATGTCAATGGGTAAAGTTAATTTTAAAAAACCAGTATCAACTTGCATTATTTTTCAAGCACACAATCTAGGCACTCTAAGAGCTAGTTTCACCATATAACACAACAAGAAAGATAAGTTCCGCGTTTAGAACCAACTTGCATAGCAACTTTAACTTCTCTCCTTTGATTTAGTAGTACAGATACAGATACAAATATATATATATATATATATATATATATATAACACAACAGAGTTCAACTTGTTATGCTTTTCAAAAAGAACTCAAGAAGCAAATATACTGAAAAATGTTAAAATATCACTCACAATTCCATAGGCATGCAGAGCACAGTGGCTGCACTTCCTGCGGCAGCACCAGCAACAAATCTTTTGAGATTAGTTGCTTCCTCATTATCAGTTAATTAATGAAGATAGTCCCTTTATTTTTCATAAGAATAGAAGTTGATAGACTTAAACGGAGCTATGCGTAGAACATTGATATTATGGAACCAGCAACAGATACATATAGCTATTATGGATTCATATAGCTGACCCCAACTAGTTGTGTCTAAGTTGATTGATACAAAAAGGTATTTCATATTGATTGATAGACAGCAATACAGAATCATACCAACAACAACGACGACTAGGCCTTTATCACAATATTCCTGTTCTGTTCTATTTAGTTCACCTCTTAAAATAGAATAATAATCAGTAATGCATTTAATCAACAAATTCAAGTACATATAAGAAGATAACCAAACAAAAGTGATCTCCTTTAAACAGAGAGGATTAACATACTAACCGCTCCTTGCGACAAAAGATTCAACTTTTTGGTTCTCGATTTGAAATATCAACTGTGCCAACGCGTTCATTTTCCGGCAAAATTGACCAATTTGGAGACTGCACTGCCCTTAACCACTTAAAATCATCTACATTCGACCAATTCCCTGTCTCTTCACCAAGATTAGCTTCCTCAAGATCCTTCTCAATCCCGTCATACTTTAAGCAATACGGTGCAAACCTTACACCATCACTATCCTCGATTATCGGCCTACTCCTCACTCGAAGATAAAAATCACATCTTTTAGCTTGATGAATCCGAATCTGATGCGATGCCATAACGAACACACAATTTGTCACTTCTTCAATCAACACTGACCCAAAAACAGGTCCAACACATACCTTACAATCAATCAGTTTATGCACAAACAATGCCCTCACATTCCCCATTAATCTCACATCACAGCCTTTTAAATCCGATAAAACAAATTCCCTAATCTCTTCATCATTACCCCTACCGAATTCCTTCACTAATACCTCATTTTCTTTTCCCCTAAACCCTGGCGAATCCAAAACCCTTAACACTGAATCCTTTGATTCCACATTTGGAACTTCTGATATGATGTCGTTTTGCGTTGTGATTTTCTTCGTTGATTTGTTTTTGAAAGAGAATTTCTTCCTTGGGATTACTTCGCACGTAACCTGTTCGACTAATTGTTTTAGATCGGTTATGGTTTTGAGGCATGTACGGACTTCGTAGGACGGTAGGGAAAAAGAGTTTTCAGCGACGAGTTTTTCGAGATCTGCGATGGATATTGAAACGTCGTCGAGTTCGGATTTAAGAGTCGGGTTGGAATGCGGGTCGGGCGTTTGACGGATGCGAGAGAGTGTGGATTCAATGGAGTTTTTGGATTCGGAGAAACGAGAAAGAAAGGAACTTGTGGAGATGAACGTAGAGTTCGATTCCGAATTGGGTTTGCGAGCCAAACGGGATTGGTGCGAGTTCGAAAGGCGTTCGATCATCGCCGCATGCTTCCTTTGGAGAGCGGAATCCGACGCCTCGGCGGCGGCGGTGTTCGGGAGATTATCGTCTTCTTCCATAGATGAAGAAGTTGCACAGTACTTTGTTCGGAGCTCCACTTGACTGAAAAGTGAAAATTATAAGTCTAATGAACTGCTGGTTTAGAGTTTAGACAAATTGCAGTTTGGTCTCTCTAATATTTGGGAATTAGAGCTCTACACCCTTTTGGTGCTTAAAATATTACGTGTTTAAAAATATAAATTCGAAACTTATAATCTCAAACTTGTCATAGACGGAGTTAGGTAAGATGGAAGGGGCTCATTCGAACTTTTTTGAAACGAGAATAAGATTCAAATTTGGAAGTGTAATAAGTTGGAGAAAAATAACTTCCAGCCAAACTTTCTATAGGTTGGTTAAATGTAATTTTGCAATAAGGATAGAATGTAATCGAACTTTACATCTACCTTTGTTGGGGGGTAGAGAAGCCAGTTCCAATAGACCACTCGCGGCTCGAAAGCACCCAATTCAGAAAACGATTAATGGAAATAGAGTTGATGGGAATTTAAAATAAACATAGGCCAAAAGCGTCACCACGACCATTTCATTTGCCAGCCATACAGCAACTTTACAAAATGAGCACCTTCCCAGTCTGCGATTTTCAAGCACAAAATGCTTCTTTTTTTTCATCCCCAAGTTTAGTGTACATGCTCTTATATGTATGTCATAAATAAACCGCGAAAAAGAAGAAACAGAAAAACCATACAAGTTTCAGCTCGAGCCTTCAACTTCAGCTGGCAATCCAATATTTAGTATAGACATGGAGTTGAAGTCTCGAAGATACATCGGTCATCATCCCAATTGATGGGCTTGGTCCTTCCAAAAAGAGTTATCTAATTTTGTGTTCTGTTATCCAAAACCCACTTGAGCAGAACTACGTTGAGAATTTCTTTGGCTTGTGGCTAGACTGGATAATTTGCCAGCTTTCTCTAGTCCACTTTTGATCCAAGCAATGTTGTTCAAATCTGTGGCCATAGAAGCTAACTCATGGCTGAGGAGAGGAGGATGTTCCTCGTAATCAACAAACTCGGGACCCAACAATGAACTTTTGGAGGTGCTCTTGGTGGTAGCTGCACAGCAACCATGGCCACACCCTTGAGGAACTATAGTTTCACCAGATACACCTTCAAGAAGTTTGCATATATCAAAGTCTGGTGAGAAAGTGTGGATCAGAGGCCCCTGCATTGGCACTATTCTTGAAGTTACAGAAGGGTTATAAACATTAAATGCGCCAATTTTCTCAGTTGGATGAGAAGCAGGTGGATCACTGTTTCCCATAGATGTAGGACGACTTCTTTCAAAAGCGAAGTGTGGAGTTTTCTCAGGAATACCACACATCCCATATATTTGATCTTTGTCTTCAGACTGGCTGGTCATGCACTCAGTACGACTAACTTCTTGCATTTCGAGGGGATTAATTTGGTTAACATCTTCACGTGACATAGTTTCTTCAGATAATGCCCTGGCTTTGTAAATGCTACTATCATCTAACATCATGCTGCATATTGGTTTAACCCTCCATAGCCCTGCAAATCGACGCCTTAGTGTAGAGTTCCAGTGGTTCTTAATTGCATTGTCTGTTCTACCAGGGAGCAATTTTGCAATTGCGGCCCATTTATTTCCATGGACGGCATGCGCATTAATTATAATGTGGTCTTCTTCATCTGCAGCAAAGAAAGCTTTGATTAGGCTTCAAGGAAGAATATGGTCATGACTCATTAAAATAACATGGATCGAGGAGATTCTTAATGCAAATGATTACACTTGCTTCTACTAAATTAAACTAAATATGAATAGAAGTCCCAAAACCAAGATAATTTGACTATTAAACAAATTCACAGAAAGAAAAACTCGTAAGCATTATTTTAACTGTATAATCTACCGCCTTTTAAGGAAAATGCACTTGCTCAGTGGGACAGAACTGTGATGTGCTGCTGAAAAGAAACATCACAATATTCATATTTCAGCGTAAAGTTTATGCATCAAATCAAGAGTTTAATGTAAAGTTCTAAGTTTCATTAAGCATTGCAAGACTAAAAGTAAAACAAACTACAAGAGCAGCTTTGGTTAATAAAAGTAATAAATAGACATCCATGAAAAGTAATACAAGCTACATGAATGAAGAGCAGCTTTGGTCACTAAAAATGATAATACAATTATGCCTAGATATATCCATTTGTACTCTTTGCAACACCAAGCACTCATTAAATGAGCAAATCATGCATCATCACGTAACTCCGCCTGTGGGAGCTTGCTCATTTGCCGGCCCTAAATCTTGATAAAGAAAGAAGGTGAATGAACATCATAAAACTAGTCATTTTACGATGAATCCTCCTTCCTCACAATACAAAATATATAGTGAGAATGATGCAAAATAAATAGCGAAGGATTCACATAGCGAACACCACAACTGACTTGGGATTAAAGTTTAGTATGTTCTATGTATCACCTATGTCGTCATCTGGCCACTTAAATAGCTACTAGACCACCCTCATATCTTCTTGCCGTTCAACAATGTAGTGGTTCCATCCATGCACAGAGCAATTAGCAATAGCAAGAACTACCATGCAAAGAACAACTCAGCAAAAGGACATTTTTAGATGGTTTAGAAAATTATTAACAAAGAAGATTATCTCTAACATTGCCAGTGGCAGACTAGGTAGAAACCACATTTCCATTAACCTTCAGCAAATGGTAACACCAAAGTGACACAAGGTGAACTGTGAACTCCACTAAAGTTGATGCCTAAAGCTAAGTGCAACTAGAGACAAGTATATTTCATGTTTCCAAATTGCATGTTCATCTTGTAGAAAGAGATAGAGACAGAGTAAGCAATTACTCTTGACAACATTTGATAAAGAAGCAATCTCAGCTAGAACAAATTCTTCCTCATCATGAAAAGAAAATGTTAATCATTTGCAAGCATTAGCAAGGTATGTTCACTTGAAGCAAATAACTCTTAAGGGAGTGAATGAAGGGAGCTATGTCTGAGTTAAACTTGGAGATTGAAGACCTATTGTCTCTCGGGCATAGACACAAGTAACAAAGAACTTGGTGATTGAAGACCTATTGTATCTCAGGCATAGACACAAGTAACAAAGCAACTATAGGCCAATCTAAAATAACATATTCACCAGATGGCAAAGAAACCTAAATTGCACATAGTTAGACCTCGTGCACCATTCGTCAAGATTTTATTTCATTTACATTTATAATTACCATTCAATGATTTTTATACAGGGGATTCTAACAAATTGGGTGCTGAACATCTCTAATGACTTGAACATAACACTATATTACTTGTTAGTAAACTTGGGTAATATTTGCCGAGGACACAAGCATGCATCAGTAAACCACTGTAAGAAAATCAGACTTTATAGTACTAGTCCTATACTAAGGAGTAAGGAGGCACTAAATCTCGAAATTCTAGTGTAACACTAAGCTACCAGAGGGGCTATCAGCCAAGGAGACGCCCGCAGTTGACACACATGTTTTTTTCTCTCTCTCAGGTGTGTGTGTTTGTAAAGGGAGGGCGTAGGGCATGTGAAATAGAAAACTTATATTGCTCGGACATCTGTCAAAAAGGATGCATTTTTGGTGGATCCAACACAGGTGCAGCAACATTTTCGGAGACTCTAAGCAACATAGTTAAGAAAACACAGAAATATACCAATGCAGAAGAATAAGTATTCAATTGAAACTCAAATATATAAACACAATCCAATATAAGCACCAAAAAACCTCCCTTTGCTAACAAAAAATGTGCCCTAATAAAAAGCCATCGAACAAAAAAATTCAAAAATCCGAAAGCACTTCAAACAAAAAAGGATAAAATAACAGCATATTACGTATCTATAAAAAACAAACAAACTCAATAGAAAGCTAAACCAAAAAAAAAGCCGAAGGTTTTACCAGTAAAAGGCTTGCGTTTAAGCACCGGATCAAGCTGATTACACCACCGAAGTCGGCACGATTTCCCAGAACGGCCTGCAATCCCTTGCGCTATCATACTCCAATTCCTTGCACCAAACTTATTAACAAGTTCAGTCAGTATTGCATCTTCCTCCGGCGACCAGGGCTCTTTGACTCTTCCACTACTAACTGTACTTCCTCTTCCTCCGTGCAACATCGCATCACCGGCATCAACCAAAGTACATCCTCCGTCGCCGGCGGCGGCGTAACCGTTCTGCTCCGTCTTTTCATTCATCTTCTCTGCTTATTGTTATCAGGTCTTTTTCAGTTTGTATAGACAACAGTGCCTTTTTAACTGAAAAAGTTGTTCACGTAAATTACGATTTTGTAAAATTCTCTATTTTAAATGACTTCGATATCCTCTTTTTAGTAAAGGTAATATTTCATTACTACGACGTCGTATTTCGTCATGTGTAGTAGGGGTATAATTGTAACATCACAAAGTCGGCCCTTTGAACTGCCTTGGTAACCACCTCATTTGGTTAATATTACTTCTAGTCCTTCATTTATCGCTAAATGGTAATTTTAGTCCCTGTAATATTATCCAAAGCATATATAACTTCGATTAATTGAAATGTACACTTTTGATCCTTTTACTTGTGAATGTTCGTCTCACCACTTAATTAATTACTCGTGTTTTATGTTAAGTTTGTAGTGTTACTTTATATTTAATGGTAATATAGTTCTAGATATAATTCTAACCAACTTAGTTTAATTGATTTTTAAAATTTTGAAATCCAATAAAATAAAAAAGATGGGTTGGTTTGGTTTTTTTATTTGTAACTAATTGATAATAATAATAATAATAAAACAACATAGACATAAAAATAACAATTTCAAATGAGTATCAGAATTCAACAAATTACTTTTTACTATTAAAATTACATGTTTAAATTGCATAACTATAGAGATTCATTCACTCCACATGTCTAACAATTACGTAATTAATATACAACTTTAAATACAATGAACAATGAAAAAATCACCACATCACATATTCACAATTAGATAATACATTATAATTATTTATGAAAAAAAGTAATACATTATCATATATGCTTTTAGGGTTGTTCATGGTTATGGTTAAAAAATCAAACCGAATAGCAATCTGAACCAAACCGATTAAAAAAACCGATATTTGGTTGGGTTTGGTTAGGTTTGGTTTAAAATTTTGAAAACCGATATTATTTGGTTTGGTTTTGGTTTTACTAAAAAAACCGCAAAAATTATCAAACCAAACCGATAAATTAGATATATAAATTTTATGATTATTTATATATTATTCATAAATAAAATATAAGTATTTTATTGAATTTTTATTAACTTAAGTCTTTAACTTTACAATTTCCTCAAGCTCAACACTTTAGTCCAACTATAATAATCTTAAGTCCAAGTCCATTAAAATCCATTTTAGTCTTTACCTACCCAACTTCACATAAAATAGTCACACTTTCTCTTAATTGAAACACTTTGTTCGTGTAATGATAACTCTAGTATTGCTTAATTGAATCGAAAATAGCTTTTATGTGAATTGTTCATGTGCTAGATGTTTGTGTCTATTGACGTAAGTCCTAAAAAAATTACTATTACTTTCAAACCGGATAAACCAGAAAAACTAAACCAAATCGACAAAAACCAAACGGACGGTTTTTTTTTTCGTTTGGTTTGGTTTGATTTTAGAAATTTAAAAAACCGACTAGATTGATTTGATTTTGATTTTAATCAATAACCGATCCAAACCGAACCATGAACACCCTATATGCTTTGCTGCCAAAAGAAAGAAAATAAATGTCCAGAAAAAGCATTTTTGTCTTTTGAGATAATTGGAAACCTACCACTTATAAACACATGTCATGTTTAAGAATGCTATGATCCCAACTTTGACAACTCTTGCCCCATATTATTGAATTAGTACTTTAGTAATAACAACGTAACACATGAAAAAAAGTTTATGAGTACTTGAGTTTATCGTATGTATACCTTTTATTTACTATTTGACTTATAGGAGCTCCAAGCATCACAGACGAAGATTAAAATTTCAAAGTTATGAATGATCGCAAAAGAGAGCTCCAAATAATTAAAATAGGGAAAGCTATGAGTGCTATTCAATACTTCTCTATTCTTTTTTTCTAATTGCCTATGTAAATCTATTAAATATGATGGAAGTCAATAGGTGCTTGACTTTTATATATAATGTGTAAAATGTGTATATATAAATAATGTGTACATACATTATTTATATAGTATATATAGTATTTATGGTTAATGGAGAGGCGATTGTATCTTCAATGTATACTCTATAATTGGTGAGTATACATCGATTATATAATAAATATACACATATATACAATAATGGCGGGGAAACAAAGTGTATAATAAGTGTATACAATGAGTGATCGATTTTGTGACGATGAAGAGGAAAGTAGAAATGGTGGATCCTAGCGCGATAATTATATTATTTTTCGATCTTGACGGTTAGGAAAGTAGGAGCAATATTGATCTGATTTTATTTGTTAGTACATGTTATTATTTTATGGCTAAAAGTAGTGAGTTTGGAAATTTTGTTACTTTTTGGTCGAATGACTAATTATGTAATAGATTCGTATCTAGTGTTTATATCAAAGACTCAAGTCAATAACGGCAAGATATAAAATAGGTGAAACAAAGGCTTATTGAAAATTTCTTTTCAATCAAACATGAAAAGAAAAGAAACTATTTTCAATTTCTATAGAAAATTGAAAGAAATTTTTGGAAGTATTGAAGAAGTTTTGGGTAAAACCAATATTAATGTGCTAACGTGCTTAACACCTTTTTTAAATATTGAATACGTTATAAGTATATACTTTTCAAGATCAACCTTTTTATTTTATTTTACAAGTATAAACCTTCAAGATATACCTAGATATTAGAATAGGACAAGTACGAAATTATAGTCACTCCATGAATAAGTCCAATGGAAGATGAACAAGTGTAAAAAGTAATAATAATATTCCTTGCTTGTGTGCCACTTTTCGTTTTTCGATATTCAAATTATGTAAATTTTAATTAATATTTCAAAATATATTTTTTTATCGTATTAATATGAAAAGAACTGCAATTTATATGTAGTATTTTTCTTATAGTTTTATAATATCAAAATTTGATTTTAAATTATTTAGTTGATCTAATCTAATTTAGCTGTAAAGTTAAAGTCAATTGACTCTCACAAAATGAAAAAATGACACATAAATTGAAACGGAAGATTTTTTTTTTCACCTACTCAATACAATAGGAAAACCTTCAAATCTATGCATGAAAACCAAAAAAATTATTCATGAAACTTTTCGTTGTCTTGTACATATGAAGCCCATATCATCAATTTCTTATATATTAGTCTTTATGTATAAAAATAATAATCTCTTATAAAAAGATTATAAAGCTTAAAAAATGTAAATAATCTACAACATCAATTTTCACGTATATTATATACATATTTTGTATAAGTATAAACTATTTATATACTTTATATATTTTATAAACTAGTTTCGAAGTTTTTAGAATTGTAATTATTCTATAAGTATTTAATTAGAGAGTATCATCCATAGGAAGATCACTATGAGATTTGCAGAATAAAATCCTCCCTTTAAATTTCTTAACTACAAAATGAAATCCTTGCAGATATGTTGTGGGTTGGCATATATTGATATTTACAGATGGATAAGTTTATAATATTCATCCTTATCATTGCACAAATATTATATTATTATATCCAAAAAAATAAAATAAGATGAAACAGTAGTTCCACTTAGGAGTGTATATATATGCACTTGGAATAATTTTTTAAAAATAAAATAAAAATTCAATCAAATTATGTTCAACCAATTATTACAAGTACAAATAAGGTAGTTAGATAAGTTTATAAGCTGGTCAAATTAATTTATATGTATAGTTTGATTTATCTATATATTTGGTAAATATTCGAAGTTATAAAATCAAACAAAAAATTATAAGTTAATCATTCTCAATTTATATTTTTTTCAGCTAATAAATTTAATTTGACCAATATTTTTTATTATTTTATCCTTGATATTTTTTTTTCTAATTCTCGAAATACCTTACAAATATACTTTTAAGTTAATTATTCTTTTGAAAATAAATTAAGTGTATGTTAGTCATTTTATCAAAAGAAACATTTATCAATATATTTTTTACCAAACACATCATGTGTTTATTATAAATTTCAACTCTTTTATCCAATTAAATAACTACACACGTAAAAATATTTATCAAACATATAATACTTATCGATTATGTACAATCGACTGACCCAAGTTGACCCAAAATATTATTTTTGTCCCTTTCCTATTTCAAGCTTTTGGGCATAGCTTAAAGTGTAATTTCTTTGATTTACACTCCTATGGTGTCATTGCTTTTAAGCAAACAAAATCACCTTTTTTTCTTTTTCTGTTTCAAATATCCTTCTACTTTGCTTGAGAATACTAAACAAATTAAAGGCTTAGCTACACTTACTTCAAAATAAATATGATTTTTGTTTAAAGAAAAAGTATTTTGTTTATTTTATTTGGACCATTGAATCAGAGCGAAACTAGAATTCTATTGTTACAAGTTCGCTAGAACCAATAATTTTAATCAAAATTCTATATTTATTGTTAATTCCGAACCTAATAAGCTTAAAATTCTAAAACTCAGAACACATAATTTCAAAATTCTAAATTCACTTTTTCATTCAATTATTTTGTTTTAGGTTGGATACTAAGGGAGAGAAGAGAACACAAGGAAAAAGTACAATGTTTTTTAAACCACAAGTTTTTAATTTTTTTTTTATTATTTAAATTTTATATTCAGTCAAATATCATAATATAAATTTTTTCCTTCATTTCTTACCTTTTTATGCAAGAATAGGCTTTATATATTGTCTTTCAATTTAGGTAAGAAAGTGAAACTACACCCATAGTATAGGCCAAAAAAAGGAAATATGTCACTTCATGTTATGGTAAAATATCTAACTTTTGAAACACTAGTTTTCTTTGCAAGTGAAGTGAAATTGAGTACATTAAGTGAACTTGGCAAACACTTTGTTCTCATTGAAGAAACTACTTGAACAAGAAACTTTAGTTAATCTTGGGTTGCCTAAGAATTTATGAATATGGATTATAACTTATAAGTTACTTATATATAGTATTATAGTTTAAACTATTTTAGTATGTTAAAAGTAAGGCTTAATACATAGTCAATTTCTTAAAGTGTCAATAAGTTTTATTCTGATACTCGAAATATAGGTTGTTCGAATTAAATATCGGATCACATGATAAAGTGTTTTTTTACCAAGACACTTTTATTTCAAATTTTGAAAAGATGTTTGTTTGCACATGTTTTCAAGTGGCCATATTAGCTAGTTGTTAATTAATGAAGTTATATCTATTGATTTTAGTTAGATGAACTATTAAAGGTCACTCAATTATTATTAGAAATCGAGGTAAAAATAATTGTGCTATAAAATATAATTTTTGCACTCATTTCTCATCAATTTAGCTCAGAGAGAAAAACACATGTTGAGAAACAGATTTTCGCTAAAAAAATTTCATGTGAAACACTATTATTTGTTCTTTCCTCATCAGTTCAATTAATATATCTGTGAAAATAATCGGTGAATATTTTCGATCTATCAATTACAATCAGATAGTCTTATTATTCCGTTAAGGTCTCAAAAGTTTGGGTGCTTAGAATAAAGACTTTATTAGCACATTAGATATTGAAAGACAATTATTATTATTATTATTATTATTATTTTTGTTTATAATAAAATATAACAATATGAATTTATTGATTCTAATTAATTCCAAGTAGTTGGTGATAAATCTAATTTTTATTAATGTAAATCTCTACAAATCCTGTTAGTGTTGGCAATTACTAAAATGGATTGGATTCGTGTGTGAACGTGCATGACATGATTGAGGTCTTTTTTTAAGTCAATTTAAGTACCATAGTCTATAATAATTTTAATACAGACGAATACAAAATATTAATATCAGATTCATCTAAATCGTAAAATATAAATTTATAAATGAAAATTACAATAAATAACAAATATAAACTAATAACTTGATTGTTATTATTTTACGATTATGTTAAAAATTATAAATATTTATTCGATAATATAAATTTAAATTCTGAATCCGCCTTGCGACTAATTATAATCATAGTGCATAGGTGATTAGTGAAGGGTGGATAAATATTGAGAACAAGCCAAATCTCTATGCCTGCTAAACAGCAAACCATAAACATTATTAGAAAGGGAAAAAGAAATTGGATTATGGAAAGATTTTATTAGCCTGTCATGTGTTAGTATAATTATTAATTATGATTGAAAAGAAGAAGAAGATGATGACAAATTTTAAATTAAAAGATTACATTATGAGTGTCTGATCGGATTGGTTAAGTTTGAAACCTACAACTATGTATGTTTCATCGTCTAGTAAGTGAGATAAAGATAATAATTTGGGAAAATTATATGAAATAACAAACTATTAATTCAAATTAAATGTTATAGTCATAGTTTATTTTAATTGTAATTCGCAGCAAATATCTTTTTTTTTTGCCGTCTGATTCGATATACAATTAGTCATTTTATACATTTAGATATAAAATGTATAAAATGCGTTTGTATTTGTATTACCCGAGAGAAAAGTGGATATACAAATACAAATACATATATTTTCGTTCTATACACTTATAATTATACAAATACAGATCTTATTATACAAATTACAATGTATAAATGAATTTATACAAAATTGAACAATTTGTATAAAATTGGATGTTTGTAGCGAATTATACATATCAAAAGCTCCATAGCAAACATAAAATTTGCTATGGAGCACAATTATACAAACTATAGTTATAACATACAAATATGATTTTATGTTTGCTATATGTGAAAGTATTAATAATTTTCACTTTAACACAATACACCAAAAATGACCTTTAGCAATAATTAATTAACGATAATAACTTAATTGCCATTAAATATATTTTTTAAGTGATAATTAACATTCTTCTCTAAATGTCTCTAAAGCCTATAACCACATTGAATTCAGTGATAAATAACTAATGTCAACGGAAACTTTAACACTACTCTTTATTACTCCCTCCATTCATATTAATTGAAATTTTGAGGCATTTTCCATTTTTCAAATTAACTTAATTGTTCATTTTTCAAGACTACTTTTAGAGTGTTCTTCCAATTTTATCCTTCATTTGGATTTTCAATGTGATGACTTCAATAAATTTGACAATAATTAATAAGGGTAAAAATGGAAAACTATGTTCAATTTATGTCTTAATATACTTTTCTTAAAGGGTGTGAAACACCTCAAAAATTTAATTAATATGGAATGGAGGGAGTAATATACATATTTATTGCCGTTAAAAAAAATTATTTTTGTTTTGATGATCCACTACACCAAAAACATTCTTTGGCAACAATTAATTAACGACAATAACTTAACTGCCACTAAATATACCCTTTTAGTAACATTTAACATTCTTTATAAATGTTCCTAAACTCTTTAGCAACATTCGATCCAATAACAATTAACTAATACAAATAAAATTTTTACCATTTACATATTTATTGCCGCTAAAAATTATTCCGCGATTCATATGATAGTTAAGCCGTGGAGTTAGGAATCCATTAAGGCGCAATCCACGCTTTCACAAAAAGAAAAACTCATAAGTCTCCTAACTAAAATTCACTCCTTAACATATATTTCAACCACTAGTCAAAAATATACAACAAAAAGTACATTATATAATATTTTTTTAAAAAAAAAAACTCCAAACAGAAAAAAAATAAACAAAAAAAAAATAAATTCGTGCTGTCACGACAATATTAGACAAAGAAATGCACGTTGTGTGTGGATGACTCCTCATTGGTCGGTTGGTTCTCTGTATTATTCAAAAAAAAAACTTTGTAATATAATTCCAATAATACATTACATACATTTGTATTATTATTACTAACTTTCTCTCTTCTTTCTTCTATTCTTTCATATCCAAAATCTCCAATATTCATAAGCTCAAAGCTTATTTATTTCAAATTTGATACCTAGTTAACAAATGAGAACGTTGTGTCCTAATTTGGATAACGAAGATGGTCTGGAAACGGTACTTGAAGTACCAATTCCAGAAGAAATGTTTGTTAATTCATCACATAAGAATCATGTTAAGTCATGGCAAAATATGAAATCTTGGATTAAATCTCATAGTGGTAATAATAATCATCATCATGATAATTATTATTATAAATCAAGTGCTGTTTCAGTAATTGGTGGAAGAAATGCTGAGATTCAACTATTGCTTGGTGTTGTTGCTGCTCCATTGATTCCTCATCCTATTAAATGCAACAATCATTCTCTTAACAAGAAGATTAATGATCATCCTATTGTAAGTTCTTTTTACAATTCTCTCAACTTTCTTTGGATTGTATCTGTCTCAATTTATGTGACACTGGTCGGATTTTGAGAGTCAAATGGTCGAAGAAAGACTTGTTTGAGTCTCGAAATACCAGAGGTGCCACGTATAGGACTCAATAATCAAGAATATGTGTTAGTGTGATAGAGTTGATTTTTGATATGGTCACTCAATTAATAGTTATTATGTCAGAAAGTTTTGAGATACTTGCGAACTCAAACATATCATAACATTTATAGGGATATAAAGGTTTTACGGTAATTAAAGTTAAAAAAGGTGAAGTGTAAGGTTAATTATTTTTAAATATAAAAATGTATCAATTATTTAAGAAAGGAATAATAAGAAAATAGTTCACATAAACTGAATCAGAAGAAGGATAAATAAGAAAATAATGTCACATAAACTGAAACAGAGGAAACAATAGTATATTTGTGTGTGGCTTTAGCTACAAGTTCTTGACTAGACAAGCAGATGAAACTTTGTTTTTAGTTATTTGTGTTTGGTGAGATTGCATATACTTGGAACTAATTTATTAAGTACTACTTGTTACCTCTTACCAACTCTAGGCTATTGTACTTGAAAAAATGGAAATAAATTTACAATGAAATTTATGTGTGGATTTGCTTATTGAGACAATGAAACCTAATTCGATCTTTATAGAGTTCTCGAGATACTTTATTTGTTCACTTAATCAATGGTTGATACATTTATACAGGAGGCTTCGATGGCAAAATATATAGTACAACAATATATAGCTGCTGCGGGAGGAGAACATGCTTTGAATTCAATCAATAGTATGTACGCGATGGGGAAGGTGAAGATGATGGCGTCTGAATTTATTGAAGGAGATGGTCTAGGATTGAACAATGGCAAAGTAATGAAGATCAAAACTGCGAAAAATGGGACAGGGGAAATGGGAGGATTTGTGTTGTGGCAAAAAAGACCTGATCTTTGGAGCATTGAGCTTGTAGTTTCAGGATGTAAAATCAGTGCTGGAAGTGATGGTAAGGTGTCTTGGAGACAAACTCCATGGCATCATTCTCACGCATCTCGTGGCCCTGCTAGGCCTCTTCGTCGTTCCTTACAGGTACTTTTTTCAATTCAGACAATAAGAATTGAACTCACATGTATCACAAACATATGGTCATGTCACACCTAATGTGGACCTAGGATGTCATTTTAGCTTATCAATAAAATTGATTAGATAAGTGGTCCAATTGACAATTTGGTGAATATACACACTTCTTAGCCTTTGAAAAAAAGTTGTCAAGAAGTCAACATTAATGTTATTTGGAGTCCTTCCTTTATTTTTTTTTGTCAAAGTCTTACTTATCAAGAGGCCAGGTTGTGTGTCACATGACTCGAATAAACTTAAAATCTCATTCACAACTGACCCTTTCAAGCAGAATTAGAGTCGGGATTTGAACCTTATGAGTTCTGGATTTTAGGAAACAACCTCGAGTACTAGTAGTTAGGTTCAATTGACAATTTTGTGAATGTACACACTTCTTAGTCTTGTCACTTGTGTGTCACATGGCTCGAATAAACTCGAAACCTCATTCACAACTTGACCCCTTCAAGTTGTTCTATAGGCAAGTTGATGTGAAAACTAGCACGGATCCCAAAAAAAAGTCAGCACCAGTGAAAATGACATATTTACTCAACTATGAGCCACTAAATTGGAAAAAGAAAATAGTTGTTGAATGAATAATATGGTTCTCTGTTTATGTGGATACTAGTTGTGAATTGGCATAAAATGACACTTTTATTTACTTAATTATGTCATCAACATGTCATGTGTCTGTATCTGCTCTGATACCATGTGTTCAACAACGTCTGATTATGTCGATTGATCATGTTGACAGGGTCTTGATCCAAGGTCTACTGCTGATATGTTCTCCGATTCGATCTGCATAGGCGAAAAGCCAGTGCATGGTGAAGATTGCTTTGTACTAAAATTTGAAGCAGAGCCCTCATCTCTAAAAGCAAGAAGTAGTAGCAATGTTGAAATTATGAGACATACTGTTTGGGGCTATTTTAGCCAAAGAACAGGACTATTAGTCCAACTTGAAGATTCACATCTTCTAAGACTAAAATCTCCAAAAGATGATGTCTTTTGGGAAACAACAATGGAGTCATTAATCCAAGAATATCGAACAATCGATGGTGTTAACATAGCACATGCTGGCAAGACATGTGTTTCCTTATTCAGATTCGGCGAAAACTCAGAAGGACATACAAGGACTAGGATGGAAGAAGTTTGGACAATTGAAGAAGTTGATTTTAACATAAAGGGACTGTCTTTGGATTGTTTTTTACCACCAAGTGACATGAAAAAAGATGATGATCAAGAAATTATTAGTGATGATGATGATATAAACAAGAATTCAAGGCTTGAATCCAAGAATATTATTCATCATGTTAATAATCCTAGATTTATAACTGCTATAAAAGGTGCTGCCAAAATTGTTGCTATTGATGAAGATTCAGAGGACTAGTATTGAGGCAGGGGAAGACTTGTAAATAGTATATCTATGTTGATCTGACTCTTCAAAAAATGTTTGACGTGTCATGTGTGCGTGTCTAATCCTCTAAAAGTACATTTTTAGAGAGTCTGATTAACATATATATGTAGATAAGTATTAATATTCTGTGATCATTTTTGTACATTGAGAATCATAGGATATGGGCTTTTTTTTTGTGTAAAGTGTTTTCATATATACATACACATCTCAGTAACTTTGGTTTGATAGTGAATTTACTAGGGTTGTATAATTGTATAATATACTCTGATAATATAAAGAATTTTTACGCTATCAATGTTATTTTACTTGATCAAGTAGGTTTTTCTTAATTAATTTCACTTATTATAGATCATTACATGTAATTATTACTCTTATGAAATCTTATGTGGACTATGGGTATATAAAAGCTGAACTGTATGGATCTACGACATTGGTTACGAATTACGATTCATATGAACCTAAGTAACTTTTGTTTAGACTCTACATATGAATAGAAATTCACTAAATATTCACATATATTTGACTGTGAATTCAGTTATTATTATAATATTAACTTGAATCAGTTTATGATTATTTATATCTTGTAAAATGACTTTCATATCCCCTACACTTGTTTAAGTGGAAGATGTGATTTGTAGTTTAGTACGCTTTGGAGGATGTGATTTGTAGTTTAGATTCTTAATACGTTATAATGGAAAATGGTTATATTTGCTCCTTAATCATGTAAAATGCAATAGATTTGTCCTTCGTTAATAGTTAGGTTAAATACGCACTCATCTTTATAAGTCGGGATCAAATTTTCCCTTATTTTTAAATGTTTTTAAACGAAGGGTAAAGTTTGAACTTTTCGCATAATTCATGGTCAATTTTAATTATTTCACATCGTTTAAAAACAAATTTGATCATTCCCCACAATTTTTAGTTTTTTCTTTTTTTGGGTTTATCCTTGCTCTTTTTACCGCTATTGTTCAAGATTGACTAAAAAAGAAAAATGTGTTAACAAATTGAAACAGGAAAATAATATTTAATAATATTATTTGAATGGATATGTATCTGCATAGAGATCTTTGTTAGAAAAAGTGATTTAGGCGATAGAAATAATGGTGCAAACACAGAAAAGATATATTTAAAAAATCATATAGCCACTTAGAGAATAATTTTTTTAAATAATAGTAGTATCAAAGTTCGATTTCACTACCTACTCCTGCCTCCTCCCTTTCCAATGAAAAAAAAGCACTAATTAATTAACATCACATTATTATATTTGAAAAAACAGAAATAATATTTCTTAACTCTATCAACTTGACAAATACTTCCATTTTAATTTATTTATTCTATTTTACTTTATTTTATGTTACAGGTTTAAGATTACAACATTAAAAAATATTTTGATATATTCTACATATTTTTATTTAAAGGAGAAGAATTAAAATATTAGTTTAATACTCATTTTTCTTGACTAACTAAACTTGATACACTCTCAATCTTATAACATGAGTGAAATACACTACTAAATTCTCATAAATTTTAGGCGTGTTTTCAACACTTCTCTCGACTTTTTATTAAGAGTCGTCATGCTTCTACAAGTGTTTGAAATCACTTGCTATGTCATATAACAGATCAGAAATATATCTAAATTTAATTAATCAAGTAAATGAGCGTTTTCAAAGGTGTCAATTATTTGGATGAACTCTAGCTAGTTAATAAGTTCCAAATTTTTGTAAAACAAGATCACCATTATTGAAACTCTTCAACATTAGCCTACCATGGATGAACAAGAATCACTTCCTCCTCATGTACTCATTTTCCCTTTACCATTACAAGGCCCTGTAAACTCAATGTTCAAACTTGCTGAACTCCTCTGTTTTTCAGGCTTACATATCACCATCCTTCTCACTGAAAACATTCACAATCGTCTCGTTCTTCACACCGATATAACATCAAGATTTGATCAATGTCCTGGTTTTCAAATCAAGACGATATCGGATGGATTACCAGATGATCATCCTCGAGATGGAGGAAAGTTTTTAGAGGTTTTTGACTCTTTGAGGACTAAAACAAAGACTCTGTTTAAAGATATGTTGACTTCTGATTTGCTCTGTTTTGATCTTGATGGGAAAGAAAGACGACGAGTTAGTTGTATTATAGCTGATGGAGTTTTGGGATTTACTTGTGATGTTGCTAATGAGATTAGTGTACCTATTTTTTGTGTTCGAACTATTAGTCCGTGTTGTCTTTGGATCTTCTTTTGCCTTCCTAAACTCATTGAATCCGGAGAATATCCTTTCGAAGGTTAGTATATGATTGTTTGAACTTATTGAACTTGAATAATGCAAATTTGTTATGAGTATAGTTAGTGTTGGTTGATCGTCTTGAAAACGATTATTGTTATCTTATCTGTCAAGTTTGTATGTAACCACGCTCTTGATTGTGATATTAAGTACTTTAGGGATGATGTTTGTAGTTGTATTAGTGCTTTGATGGGGAAATTTGTTAAGATTTGCTCATGATTCATGATATCATTGTTGTAGCTTAGGATTTGTGTAATTGCTAGAATTTTATGTCCGTTTATGTAAAGTTATTGATATTGAACTCATTTAGTATTGAGATTTTAGATTCAAAATTTAGTATTTGTTGAAATTTTAGTGATTTTTTTGAATGGATGGCCTTTTTGTTACTATGGCTCTTGGTCTCTTTTCGCCTTCTCATACCGTTATTAGGTATGGTTGGTAACGAAGAAGGCCTAACTCGGTTGAAGTGTAATGATCTGTATGTTAAGATTCACTCATGATTCATGATCTCATTTTTTTGCGTGTTGTAGCTTAGGATTTGTGTAATTGCCAGAATTTTATGTTCGTTTATGTAAAGTTATTGATATTGAACTCATTTAGTATTGAGATTTTAGATTCAAAATTTAGTATTTGTTGAAATTTTAGTGATTTTTTGAATGGATGGCATTTTTGTTACTATGGCTCTTGGTCTCTTTTCACCTTCTCATACCGTTATTAGGTATGGTTGGTAACGAAGAAGGCCTAACTCAGTTGAAGTGTAATGATCTGTATGTTAAGATCCACTCATGATTCATGATATCATTCTTTTGCGTGTTGTAGCTTAGGATTTGTGTAATTGCCAGAATTTTATGTTCGTTTATGTAAAGTTATTGATATTGAACTCATTTAGTATTGAGATTTTAGATTCAAAATTTAGTATTTGTTGAAATTTTAGTGATTTTTTGAATGGATGGCATTTTTGTTACTATGGCTCTTGGTCTCTTTTCACCTTCTCATACCGTTATTAGGTATGGTTGGTAACGAAGAAGGCCTAACTCAGTTGAAGTGTAATGATCTGTATGTTAAGATCCACTCATGATTCATGATATCATTCTTTTGCGTGTTGTAGCTTAGGATTTGTGTAATTGCCAGAATTTTATGTTCGTTTATGTAAAGTTATTGATATTGAACTCATTTAGTATTGAGATTTTA
>JAJONY010009309.1:0-85241 GCA_029582405.1 Solanum gandarillasii
TTTTTATGCATAGTAGCCATACTTAGTACGTGTGTTGTACTAACCCATATCTTCTCCCTTTTCCCAAACATTTAGGTTCGGGCCGTTGAGGATTCAAGCTTACTTCTCAAGACACTTGGAGTTGCTTCCCCAAGTTGGTGAGTCCTCAAGTCCGAGGACAAGACCCTATGATCTAGCTTTTATATTTAGTTCTTTGCTTATGTTGAAAGACATTGTTGTACTTCCTATTTGCAAGACTTCTTATGGATGTAAGGGCTAAGTCCCATATTCGATACTTCTATGTCTAGATGGTGCATTGTGACGAAGTTAGATTCTATTTTTCATATATGAAGTGATGTTGAACTTCCAAAGTAAAAGTTTTAAATTTTCCGTGATTTTGTTCTATGATACATGTTATGATGAATGCTAAGGGCTTGTATAAGACCTCTTCGAGGTTGAATACGCCGGTAACGACTAGGGGGTGCTCTCGGGTCGTTACAACCCTTGTCCATAAACTCCGATAGAGGTACTCAATTTACTTCTCAATTTTGGATGTCATTCCAAAAGGGTCTTGGCACCAAAGTGAAGCTTAACACAGCTTTTCACCCACAAACCGATGGGAAAGCAGAGCGAACAATACAAACTTTGAAAGATATGTTGAGAGCACGTGTCATTGATTTCAAGGGAAGTTGGGATGACCATTTACCATTGGTAGAGTACACTTATAAATAATATCTACCATTATAGTATTGGTATGGCCCCCTTTGAAGCTCTTTATGGTAGAAGGTGTAGATCCCCCATAAGATCGTTTGAAGTGGGTGAGGTTGCCTTGATTTGACCCGAGCTAGTTCATGAGGCTATGGAAAAGGTCTGGCTTATTAAAGAAAGGTTGAGGACAACCCAAAGCCGACAAAAGTCCTATGCCGATGTTAGGAAGAGAGACCTTGAGTTTGAGGTTAATGATTGGGTCTATTTAAAAATCTCACCCATGAAGGGTGTGATGAGATTTGGGAAGAAAGGAAAACTTAGTACCCGATACGTAGGCCCGTATCAAATCTTGAGATGTGTTGGTAAGGTTTCCTATGAGCTTGAATTGCCAAATGATTTGGAAATGGTGCATCCGGTGTTCCATGTATGTATGCTTAAGAAGTGTGTTGGAGATCCGACCTCTATAGTTCCCCTAGAAGGGTTGGGAGTTGATGAAAGACTCTCTTATGAAGACGTACCGGTTGAGATTCTAGATCGGCAAGTTAAGAGGTTGAGAAACAAGGAAGTTTCTTCCGTGAAGGTTTTGTGGAGAAACCACATAGTTGAGGGTGCTACATGGGAGGCAGAGGCCGATATGAAGTCCTGATATCCTCATCTCTTTCCTTTTACTCTAGCTTGAGGTAATGAGTTTCCTCTTGGTTTGTTTATGATTTGAAGTCATGTGTGTTTTAGAGTTTCCATGATTTCTTTATGTTATGCATGTTCATGAAAACTTATGTTTTGATAGAAAATGAGTTTGTATGATTGATTTTCCTCATGTTGTAGTGCATTGAGTATGAGTTGCATATAGACTCCATGAGGTAAATTCATGAACATGTTAGATTTTATTATTTTTTAGATTGAATTGCATATGAGCTCCATGAGATTGTGTTGAACATGTTTTGAAATGGAGAAGGTGATTGCTCCTTGAATATATGAAATCTGAAAAATTTCGTGCATATTGGGTTGATAGATGTAGTTCCTACCTCCTTAAGGTGCATTGAGTAGATTTGACTTGGAGTTGATGTTTCCTCCTTAGTTGTGTGCATTTTGATATGTTGCATCCATAATGGGATGCTAGTCTTGAGTCTTGTGTCTAGAAACACACTTAGAATCTCATTCGAGGACGAATGATCCCAAGGGGGAGATATTGTAACACCCCATACCCGAAAGAGGAGAGTTTAGGAAAAATTCAAGACTTTCAGGTGTCACCCATGAGGGTAACCCATGCCACGTGGTTGGACCCACGCCACGTGGGTGACTATATTAGTGAGCACCCTGGAAAGCTGCCTGAGGCAGTGAACCACGAGACCAGGACCCACGCCACGTGGATGGGTCCCCGGTTTGTGGTTAAGGGTGTCGTGGGTTGGCAAAAACTCTTTGACCACGATCCACGATTGACCAGGACGGACCGGTGGTCCATCCACGGTCCGTTGGTCATGGTCTTGTGGGTCAGGTCTGGACAGTTATTTTGGGGACTTAAGGGTCTTTTCCAATTTTAATTAAATCAAAGTGGTGTCATTTTGCCTAAGTCTAAAACACCTATAAAAGCATTTTTAACCCCCCAAACCCCTTATTCAAGTCATTCTCTCAAATCACTCAAAAGAACTCCCAAAATTCCCCTCAAATATTTTCTCTCTAGAAGTTGGAAGAAGAGGAAGCCATGTCAAGATCAAGCCTTCAATTGGCAAGCTTTTGAGGGCATTATAATCAAGATATGATAGCTTTTCATCCATGGACATCTTCCATCCGTGGAGCCCCCCAGAATTCCCCAATTTGATGAAGAATTCCCTAATTCTACCTAGGGTTTCTTCAATTGTTGTGGTTTATGTTGATTATGGATCCAATTGAGTGGATTATGATTGTCTATGATAGAATCAGCATAATTACATGCTTTTAGATTGAAATTACATGTATACATGCCTATCCTATGATTCTAACCTAGAATTGAGATAATTGGATAGATGCCATGAAGGGAGAATTTGTGGGTTTAGATTCATCTTTATAGGATTGATGAATTATTATTAGAATTGCTTGAGAATGATGCTTAGATGATGATCGTGTAACCTAGGGCTTTGAGAGTAAGGCTTAGGGTATGAATTGTTGGTAATTGATGTTATTGGTTGGGAAGAGATACTTGCTACATGAATTGCTAATTATGAATGTATGAATGTGAAAGGCTTTCTCACATGAATGATTCTAGGTTTGAATGGATTGTTCACCTAAAATGAATCAAGACTAAAAGCTAATGTAAATGATGAGGCTAGCGGCGATTACCCTTGACCTCTATGTGAAGGATATGAGGCGATTCCCCTATTCCTTAGAATAGAACAGAGGTGAGTCCCCATGTTCCTATGATGATTGAATTGACATGGATGCCAATACCCATGATCCCTATGAAGTAATGTGGAGGTGAGTACCCGCATTATATGATGGATGATGTGGAGGCGAGTACCGCAATTTAAAAGTAAGGCAAGAGGCGAATACCCATTAGCCTTCATAAGCTAGGCAAAGAGGTGAATCCCATGTCTTTAAAAGTAAGTATGAATAATGAGATTATGATGCAAGGAATGAATAACTTGGATTGTTTCTTGAGATGCCTTCCATGTGGTAAGCTTGACTAGAGGCGGATGACCCAAGTCTTGACTAAGGATGAGTAAGGTTACTAGAGTAGTATCCCTTTCTTATTATGATATTGATGTATGTGCATGATTATGCTTAAGGTTTATAATGCCTAACCATGATGTTATATTGTTTATGCTAGCTATCATATTTAGTACTTGATTGTACTAACGCATACTTTGCCTACATTCTTATCAAATGAAGGGTCCGGCGACTTAGATTCTCACACTCGTGGCTAGTTCCTTTGTTGATCAAGAGTGAAGATTTGGTGAGTCTTCATTGTGTTCGAGGTTGGCATCACCACTTTCGTTTATGCATGTATTTCCTTTATGTTTTGGACTATTATATGGGTTGTGTCCCAAGATTTTATTCTTCATGTTTAGATGGTTTAAGACAATGTTGATAGACTTCCGCTTCGTTTTATAATGACTTCGATTGTATTGAAAAGTTTTAAATTTCTGCTCATTTCTATTTCTTTATGTTAGGATATGCTAAGTGGTTTGTATGAGGCCTCTCGGGGTCTTATACGCCTTGTTACATCTAGGAGGTACCCCTAGGTCGTGACAAAAACACCTCAAAAAAATTTCGAATTGCACCAATAACCTTAGAATATCAAAATGAAAAAAATGATTAAAATTTTACTCTTTTTCGTAACAGTACGAAAAATGACAAAAAATAAATAAATTTTCCCTCGTAAATGTTAGAAAAAATATATAAAGAAAAAAGTACCTAAAAACATCTCAAAAATTTTCGAATTGCACCAATGACCTTCAATATCGAAAAAAAAATATCAAAATTTTACTCTTTATCGTAACTGTCTGAAAAATAACGAAAAAAATATTTTTTTCTCATAAATGTCAAAAAATATAAAGATCAAGAAAAGTACCTCAAAACACCTAAAAAAAAATTGAATTGCACCAATGACCTTAGAATATCAAAATGATAAAATGATCAAAATTTTACTCTTTTTCGTAACTGTCCGAAGAATAACAACAAAAAAATTCCTCGTAAATGTCCGAAAAATATAAAGATCAAGAAGTGTACCTCAAAAAATTCTGAATTGCACCAATGATCTTAGAATATCGAAACAAAAAATGATCAAAATTTTACACTTTTTCGTAACTATCAGAAAAATAACAAAAAAATAATAATTTTTTCCTCGTAAATGTCCGAAATATAAAAATTAAGAAAAATACCTAAAAACACCTCAAAAAAATTTCAAATTGCACCAATGACCTTAGAATACGAAATGAAAAATTGATCAAAAGTTTACTCTTTTTCGTAACTGTCCAAAAAAAACAAAACAATTATATTTTTCCTCGTAAATGTCTGAAAATATAAAAATCAAGAAATGTACCTAAAAACACCATAAAAATTTTCCAAATTGTACCAATGACCGTACAATATCGAAACGAAAAATGATCAATATTTAAATCTTTTTCATAACTGTCCAAAAAAATAAAATTTTCCTCGTAAATGTCTGAAAATATAAAAATCAAGAAATGTACCTAAAAACACTTCAAAAAAAATTCGAATTGCACAAATGACTTTAGAATATTGATATGAATAAATGATCAAAATTTTACGTTTTTGTTAATTGTCTGAAAAATAACAAAAAAAATATTTTTTCCTCGTAAATGTTCGAAAAATAGAAAAATCAAGAAATGTAGATAAAAACACCTTAAAAAATTTACGAATTGCACCAATCACCTTAGAATATCAAAACAAAAAAATGATCAAAATTTTACTCTTTTTCGTAACTGTCCAAAAAAATTAAATTTTTCTTTGTAAATATACGAAAAATACAAAAATCAAGAAATCTACCTAAAAACAGCTCAAAAAATTTCCAAATTGCAATAATGACCTTAGTATATTGAAAAGAAAAAATGATCAATATTTTACTCTTTTTTGGTAACTGTCCGAAAAATAACAAAAAAATTAAAATTTTCCTCGTAAATGTCCAAAAATATAAAAATCAAGAAAAGTGCCTAAAAACACCTCAAAATTTTTTTGAATTGCACCAATGACCGTAGAATATCGAAACGAAAAACTAATAAAAACTTTACACATTTTCGTACCTGTTCGAAAAAAACAAAAAAAATATATTTTTCCTCGTAAATGTCCGAAAATATAAAAATCAAGAAATGTACCTAAAAACACCTCTAAACTTTTCGAATTGCACCAATAACCTTAGAATATCTAAATGAAAAATGATTAAAATTTTACTCTTTTTTGTAACTGTTTAAAAAATAACAAAAAAAATATTTTTTTCCTCGTAAATGTCCTAATATATAAAAATCAAGAAAAGAACCTAAAAACACCTTAAAATTTTCCGAATCGCACCAATGACCTTAGAATATCGAAATGACAAAATAATCAAAATTTTACTCTTTTTCGCAACTTTCTAAAAAATAACAAAAAAATTGAAATTTTCCTCGTAAATGTCCGAAAATATAAATATAAAGAAAAGTACCTGAAAACACCTCAAAAAATTTCGAATTGCACCAATGACCTTAGAATATCGAAATAAAAAAATGATAAAATTTTTACTCTTTTTCCTAACTGTTCAAAAAATAACAAAAAAATTATTTTTTTCCTCGTAAATGCCCTAAAATATAAAAATCAAGAAATGTACCTAAAAACACCTCTAAAATTTCCGAATTGCACCAATGACCTTAGAATATTGAAACGAAAAAATGATCAACATTTTCCTCTTTTTCGTAACTTTTTGAAAAATAATTAAAAAAATAAAATTTTCCTCGTAAATGTCCAAAAAATATAAAAAACATGAAATATACCTAAAAACACCTCAAAAATTTTCTGAATTGCACCAATGATCTTAGAATAACGAAACGAAAAAATGATCAACATTTTACTCTTTTTTTGTAACTGTACGAAAAATAACAAAAAAAAAAATTTCTCTAGAATTTTTGAAAATATAAAAATCAAGAAAAGTACCTAAAAACACCTCAAAAAAATTTCGAACTACACCAATGACCTTAGAATATTGAAACGAAAAAACTATCAAAATATTACTCTTTTTCGTAAGTGTCTGAAAAATAACAGAAAAATTAATTTTTTCCTCGTAAATGTCTGAAAAATATAAAAATCAAGAGAAGAACATAAATACAACTCAAAATTTTTTGAACTGCACCAATTAATTACCTTATAATATCGAAACGAAATAATGATCAAAATTTTACTCGTATTCGTAATATTCCAAAAAAAAATAATATTAAATTTTCCATCATAAATGTCTGAAAATATAGAAATCAAGAAAAGTACCTAAAAACACCTCAAAATTTATTTGAATTGCACCAATGACCTTAGAATATCGTAACAAAATATGATCAAAATATTACTCTTTTTCGTTACTATCCGAAAAATAACTAAAGAATTAAAATTTTCTTGGTAAATGTTCTAATATATAAAAATCAAGAGAAGTACCGAAATACAACTCAAAAAATTTCCAAGTTGCACCAATTACTTTAGAATATCGAAACGAAATAATGATCAAAATTTTACACTTATTCGTAATTGTTCGAAAAATAACAAAAAAATTAAATTTTTCATTGTAAATATCTGAAAATATAAAAATCAAGAAAAGTACCTAAAACACCTGAATTATTTTTTTGAATTGCACCAATGACCTTAGAATATCGTAACAAAAGATGATCAAAATTTTACTTTTTTTTTGTAACTGTACAAAAAATAACTAAAAAAAAATTTTCCTCTAAAATGTTCGAAGATATTTATCAAGAAAAGTACCTAAAAAAACCTCAATTTTTTTAGAATTGCACCAAGGACCTTAGAATATCGAAATGAAAAAATGATCAAAATTTTTACTCTTTTTGGTAACTGTTCGAAAAATAACAAAACAATAAAGTTTTCCTCGTAAATGACCGAAAAATATAAAAATCACAAAATATACTTAAAAAACACCTCAAAAAAATTTCAAATTGTACCAATGACTTTAGAATATTGAAACAAAAGAATGATCAAAATTTTACTCTTTTTCATAACTGTTCGAAAAATAACAAAAAAATTAAAATTTTCCTCAAAAAGGTCTGAAAAATATAAAAATCAAGAAATGTACCTAAAAACACCTCAAATATTTTCCGAATTGCACCAATGACCTTTGAATATCGAAAAGAAAAATGATCAAAATTTAATCTTTTTCTTGACAGTCCGAAAAATAAAAATAAAATAAATTTTTTCCTCGTAAATGTCCGAAAAATATCAAAATCAAAAAATGTACTTAAACACACCACAAAAATTTTCCGAATTGAACCAATGACCTTTGAATATCAAAACAAAAAATGATTAGTGTTTGACTCTTTTTCGTAACAGTTCGAAAAGTAACAAAAAATTAAAAATTCCTCGTAAATGTCCGAAAAATATAAAAATCAAGAAGTGTACGTAAAAATACCTAAAAAAATTTCCAAATTGCACCAATGACCTTAGAATATCGAAACGAAAAAAAAACAAAATTTTACAATTTTTTGTAATAATCTGAAAAATAACAAAAGAATTAAAATTTTCCTCGTAACTGTACAAAAAATATAAAAACAAGAAATGTACCTATAAACACCTCAAAAAAATTTTGAATTGCACCAATCCTTCGAATATCGAGAAGGAAAAATGGTCAAAATTTTATTTTTTTCGTAACTGTCCAAAAGATAACAAAAAATATAAATTTTTCTTCGTAAATGTCTGAAAATATAAAAATCAAGAAATGTACCTAAAAACACCTCATAAAATTTTTGAATTGCACAAATGACTTTACAATTTCGGTAAGAAAAAGTGATCAAAATTTTATGCTTTTGTCTGAAAAATAAGAAAAGATTAAAAAAATTACCTCGTAAATGTCCAAAAAATAGAAAAATTAAGAAATGTAGATAAAATCACCTCAAAAAGTTTACGAATTGCACCAATCACCTTAGAATATCGAAACGAAAAAATGATCAAAATTTTACTCTTTTTTCGTAACTGTCCAAAAAATAACAAAAAAATTAAATTTTTCCTCGTAAATATCTGAAAAATATAAAATCAAGAAACCACCTAAAAACACCTCAAAAATTTTTGAATTGCATCAATGACCTTAGTATGTCGAAACAATAAAAAGATCAATATTTTACTCTCTTTCTTAACTATCTGGAAAATAACAAAAAAATTAAACTTTTCCTCGTAAATGTTCAAAAATATAAAAATCAAGAAGAGTACCTAAAAACACCTCAAAAAATTTTGGAATTGGTCCAATGACCTTAGTATATAGAAACGCAAAAATGATAAAAATTTTACTCCTTTTCGTAACTGTCCGAAAAAATAACAAAAAAAATACATTTTTCCTCGTAATTGTCTGAAAATATAAAAATCAAGAAATGTACCTAAAAACACCTCTAATATTTCCGATTTGCACAAATGACCTTAAAATATCTAAACGAAAAAATGATCAAAATTTTACTCTTTTTCGTAACTGTCTAAGAATAACAAAAAAATTATATTTTTTTCCTCATAAATGTCTTAAAATATAAAAATCAAGTAAAGAACCTTAAAACACCTCAAAAATTTCTTAATTGCACCAATGACCTTAGAATATCGAAACGAAAAAATGATCAAAATTTTACACTTTTTCGTAACTTTCCAAAAAATAACAAAAAAATCAATTTTTTCCTCATAAATGTCCGAAAATATAAAAATCAAGAAAAGTATCTAAAAATAGGAACTAAGTAACTCGACCAAGAGGAGAGGAACAAAGAATGAAACTTTACGACAACTTTTTCCACTTTCCTTTAGAATGAAAGTTGCTATGAAGCCCCTCTCCTTACAGTCAAGTGCCTGAACTCCCCTACTACTTACTTTGTTTGATTCAAAAGGCCTTTTTACAGGGTAGGCATGGTGAAGGCAGAATGGAAACACCTCAAAAAATATCGAATTGCACCAATGACCTTAGAATATCGTAACCAAAGTAATGATAATAAATTTTACTCTTTTTCGTAACTGTCCGAAAAATAACAAAAAAATTAATTTTTTCCTTGTAAATATCCAAAAATATAAAAATCAAGAAATGTATCTAAACACACGTCTAAAATTTCGAATTGCACCAATGACCTTAGAATATTGAAACGAAAAAATGATAAAATTTAAACTCTTTTTCGTAACTTTCCGAAAAATAACTAAAAAAAAAATGTTTCCTCGTAAATGTCCGAAAAATATAAAAATCAAGCAATGTACCTAAAAACACCTTAAAAATTTTCCGAATTGTACCAATGACCATAGAATAACGAAATGAACAAATAATAAAAAATTTATTCTTTTTTCGTAACTGTACGAAAAATAACAAAAAAAATATTTTTTCCTTCTAGAATTATTGAAAATATAAAAATCAAGAAAAGTATCTAAAAACACCTTAAAAAATTTTCTAATTTCACTAATGACCTTAGAATATCGAAAAAAAAAAAAGATCAAAATTTTATTCTTTTTTGTAACTGTCTGAAAAATAACAGAAAAATTAAAAAAAAATTCATAAATGTCTGAAAAATATAAAAATCAAGAGAAGTACCGAAATACATCTCAAAAAAATTTAGAATTGCCCTAATTCCCTTAGAATATCAAAAAAGAAATAATGATCAAAATTTTACTCTTATTCATAATTGTCCGAAAAATAACAAAAAAAATTAATTTTTTCATTGTAAATATCAGAAAATACAAAAATCAAGAAAATACCCTAAAAACACCTCAATTTCTTTTTGAGTTGCACCACTGACCTTAGAATATCGTACCAAAAAATTATCAAAATTTTACTCCTTTTTGTTACTATCCAAAAAATAACAGAAAAATTAAATTTTTCCCCATAAATGTTCAAAAATATAAAAATCAAGACAAGCACCTAAAGACACCTCAAAACATTTTCGAATTGCCCCTATGACCTTAGAATATCAAAACGAAAAAATGATCACAATTTTACTCCTTTTCGTAATTGTATGAAAAATAACAAAAAAATTAAAATTTTCTTCATAAATGTCTTAAAAATATAAAAATCAAGAAATGTACCTAAAAATAACTCAAAAAATTTCCGAATTGCACCATGAATTTAAGATATCGAAACAAAAAAATGAACACAATTTTACACTTTTTCATAATTGTATGAAAAATAACAAAAAAAAAAATTAAATTTTTCTTCGTAAATGTCAGAAAAATATAAAATTCAAGAAATATTACTAAAAACACCTCAAAACATTTTCGAATTGCACTTATGACCTTAGAATATCGAAACAAAAAAATGATCACAATTTAACTCTTTTTCGTATTTGTATGAAAAATAACAAATAAATAAAAAATTTCTTCGTAAATGTCAGAAAAATATAAAAATCAAGAGATGTACCTAAAAGACCACAAAATTTTTCCGAATTGCACCAATGACCTTTGAATATCGAAATGAAAAGATGATCAAAATTCTACTCTTTTTCGTAACTGTCCAAAAAATTATTATAAAAAATAAATTTTCCTTGTAAATGTCAGAAAAATATAAGAATCAAGAAAATTATCTAAAACCACCTTAAAATTTTTTGAATTGCATCAATGACCTTAGAATATCGAAACGAGAAAATGATCAAATTTTTACTATTTTCCATAACTGTCCGAAAAATAACAAAAAAATAATTTTTTCCTCATAAATTTCTTAAAAATATAAAAATCAAGAAATGTACCTAAAAACACCTCAAAAAATTACAGAATTAAACCCATGACCTTAGAATATCGAAACGAGAAAATGATCAAAATTTTACTCTATTTCGTAACTATCCAAAAATAACAAAAAAAATATTTATTTCCTCGTAAATGTCCGAAAATATAAAAATCAAGAAAAGTACCTTATAACACCTCAAAAAATTCCGAATAGCACCAATAACATTAGAATATCGAAACAAAAAAATGATCAAAATTTTACTATTTTTCGTAATGGTCCGAAAAATAACAAAAAAATTATACTTTTCCTCGTAAATGTCTGAAAATATAAAAATCAATATATGTAGCTAAAAACACCTCAAATTTTTTTCAAAATACACCAATGACCTTGGAATATCGAAACGAAAAAATGATAAAAATTTTATTCTGTTTCGTAACTGTTCAAAATATAACAAAACAAATTAATTTTTTTCTTCGTAATGTCCCAAAAATATATAAATCAAGAATGTACTTAAAAACACTTCAAAAAATTTCTGAATTGCACCAAGAAAATAAGAGTATCAATACAAGAAAATGATCAAAATTTTATTATTTTTGAAATTGTTCAAAACATAACAAAAAATATAAATTTTTCCTCATAAATGTCTGTAAAATATAAAAATCAAGAAATGTACCTAAAAATAACTATAAAATTTTCAAATTGCATCAATGAACTTAGCATATCGAACCGAAAAAATGATCAAAATTTTACTCTTTTTCGTAACTTTCCAAAAAATAACAAAAAAAATTAATTTTTCCTCGTAAATGTCCAAAAATATAAAAATCAAGAAAAGTATCTAAAAGCACCTCAAAAAATTTCGAACTGCACTAATGACCTTAGAATATCGTAATGAAAAAATTGATAAAAATTTTACTCTTTTTCGTAACTGTCCAAAAAAAAAACCAAAAAAAATAATTTTTTCCTCGTAAATATCCAAATATATAAAAATCAAGAAATATATCTAAAAACACCTCTAAAATTTTTGAATTGCACCAATGACCTTAGAATATTGAAACAAAAAAATGATCAAAATTTACTCTTTTCCGTAACTTTTCGAAAAATAACAATAAAAATAAATGTTTCCTCGTAAATGTCCGAAAAATATAAAAATCAAGAAATGTACCTAAAAACACCTTAAAAAGTTACCGAATAGTACCAATGACCTTAGAATAACGAAACGAAAAAATGATAAAAATTTTACTCTTTTTTCGTAACTGTAGGAAAAATAACCAAAAAAATAATAATTTCCTCTATAATTATCGAAAATATAAAAATCAAGAAAAGTACATAAAAACACCTCAAAAAAATTTTGAATTGCACCAATGACCTTAAATATCGAAACAAAAAATTGATCAAAATTTAATTCTTTTTCGTAACTGTCTGAAAAATAACAAAAAAATTAAATTTTTCCTCGTAAATGTCTGAAAAATATAAAAATCAAGAGAAGTACCTAAATACATCTCAAAAAATTTCTGAATTGCCCTAATTACCTTAGAATATCAAAACGAAATAATGCTCAAAATTTTACTCTTACTCATAATTGTCCAAAAAATAACAAAAAAATTAAAATTTTCATCGTAAATATCTGAAAATATAAAAGTCAAGAAAAATCCCTAAAAACACCTCAATTTTTTTTGATTTGCACTAATGACCTTAGAATATCGTAGCAAAAATTAATCAAAATATTACTCTTTTTTGTTACTATCTGGAAAATAACATCAAAATTAAATTTTTCCTCGTAAATGTTTGTAAATATAAAAATCAAGAAAAGTATCTAAAAACACCTCAAAACATTTTCAAACTGCACCTATGACCTTAGAAAATCGAAACAAAAAAATAATCATAATTTTACTCTTTTTCGTAATTGTATGAAAAATAACAAAAAAAATTAAATTTTTCTTCGTAAATGTCAGAAAAATATAAAAGTCAACAAATGTACCTAAAAACAACTCAAAAATTTTCCGAATTGCACCAATGACTTTAGAATATCTAAATGAAAAGGTGATCACAATTTTACTCTTTTCCATAATTGTATGAAAAATAACAAAAAAATTAAATTTTTCTTCGTAAATGTCAGAAAAATATAAAATTCAAGAAATATAACTAAAAACACCTCAAAACATTTTCGAATTGCACCTATGACCTTAGAATATCGAAACGAAAAAATGATCACAATTTTACTCTTTTTCGTAATTGTATGAAAAATAACAAAAAAAATAAAAAAAACTCTTCTAAATGTAAGAAAAAAATAAAAATCAAGAAATGTACCTAAAAACACCTAAAAAATTATCCGAATTCCACCAATGACCTTAGAATATCGAAATGAAAAAATGATCACAATTTTACACTTTTTCGTAACTGTCCAAAAAATTATTAATAATAAATAAATTTTCCTCGTAAATGTCAGAAAAATATAAAAATCAAGAAAAGTATCTAAAAACACCTCAAAAATTTTCTGAATTGTACCAATGACCTTAGAATATTGAAACGAGAAAATGATCAAAATTTTACTATTTTTCGTAATTGTCCGAAAAATTAAAAAAAATTAATTTTTTCCTCGTAAATGTCCGAAAAATATAAAAATCAAGAAATGTACCTAAAAATACCTCAAAAAATTTCCGAATTTAACTAATGACATTAGAATATGGAAACGAGAAAATGATCAGAATTTTACTCTTTTTCGTAATTATCCGAAAAATAACAAAAAAATTATATTTTTCCTCGTAAATGTCCGAAAATTATAAAAATCAAGAAATGTAACTAAAAACACCTCAAAAATTTTTTGAATTGCACCAATAACCTTGAAATATCGAAACGAAAAAATGATCAAAGTTGTACTATGTTTCGTAACTGTCCAAAAAATAACAAAAAAATATTTTTTTCCTCATAAATGTCCCAAAAATATATAAATCAAGAATATACTTAAAAATACCACAAAAAAATTTTGAGTTGCACCAATGAAATAAGAATATCGAAACAAAAAAATGATCAAAATTTTATTATTTTTCGAAATTGTCCGAAAAATAACAAAGAATATTATTTTTTCCTCACAAATTTCTAAAAATAAAAAAATCAAGAAAAGTACATGAAATTATTTCAGAAAATTTTCGAATTGCACCAATGACCTTAGAATATCGAAACGAAAAAATGATCAAAATTTTACTCTTTTATTGTAGCTGTCTGAAAAATTAAAAAGAAATTATGTTTTCCCTCGTAAATGTCTGGAAAATATAAAAATCAAGATCTGTACCTAAAAACACCTCAAAAAATTTCAAATTGCACCAATGGCCTAAGAATATCGAAACGAAAAAGTGATCAAAATTTTACTCTTTTTCATAACTATCCAAAAAATAACAAAAATATTAAAATTTTCCTCGTAATTGTCTGAAAATAAATAAATCAAGAAAAGTACCTAAAAACACCGCAAATATTTTTTGAATTGCACCAATGAACTTCGAATATCAAAACGAAAAAATGATTAAAATTTTTACTCTTTTTGGTAACTGTTTGAAAAATAACAAAAAAATTAAAGTTTTCTTTGCAAATGTCCGAAATATATAAAAATCACGAAATGTACCTAAAAACACCTAATTTTTTTTTGAATTGCAGCAATGACCTTAGAATATTTAAACAAAAAATTATTAAAATTTTACTCTTTTTCGTAATTGGCCGAAAATAACAAAAAAATTAATTTTTACCTCATATATGTCTGAAAAATATAAATATCAAGAAAAATACCTTAAAACAGCTCAATTTTTTTTTTGACTAGCACCAATGACTTTAGAATATCGAAATAAAATAATGATGAAAATTTTTCTCTATGTCGTAACTGCCTGAAAAATAACCAAAAAAATTAAATTTTTCCTCGTTGAAAATATAAAAATTAAGAAAAGTACCTAAAAACACCTCAAAAAATTGTCGAATCACACCAATGACCTTAGAATATCGAAACGAAAAGATGATCAAAATTTAACACTTTTTCATAAATGTCCGAAAAATGGTAAAAAATTAAATTTTTCCTCGTAAATGTCTGAAATATAAAATTCAAGAACAGTACCTAAAAACACCTCAAAAATTTTTCGAATTGCACCAATGACTTTAGAATATCGAAACAAAAAAATGATTAAAAGAGCCTTCGCTTACCTACTTAACCGTACCCTCCTATCGTACCTATATAGCCTTTCCTTCAATTATATCCAGTTTCAGTTCTGCTTCCAACTTAAGAATTAAGTAAAAACAATGAAATTGAACTACACATGGTAGAAAATCGTGTGAATCATCAATACAATATTTGATTCACACGGTCCGCATGTTGGTTCATACAATGCGTCGCCCGCTTTTGTATTTGTAATAACTTGTCTTAAATTCAATTAAATGTTGATGGAAAAGAACCATAACTATGTAATCCTATTCCTAATAGATTAACCCCAAAATAGCATATCCAAATTATAAGAAAACCTATAGACGCTACAATTGCAGAATTTGGCATTTATTCTTTGAACATGGATGGCGGTACCGATTCTAAATCGTTCTTGTGCTCTAAAAGACTTGCCTGCCGCCGCTGACGTGACAATCTCCAAAAGATATGCCTTAATCTGTGGCAGATCAACTATAGGGGGAATGTGGGAAGACTCTGAAGATGACATAAAAAGAGCTGAGTTGGCAGCCTTTTTCTGTCTTTTCTCCACAGAGGAAGGAAGAATTTTACTCTTTTTTGTTACTGTCTGAAAAATAACAAAATGAAATTAAATTTTTCCTCGTAAATGTCTAAAAAATATAAAAATCAAGAAATGTACCTAAAAACATCTAATTTTTTTTTTCCAAATTGCACCAATGACCTTAGAATATCGAAACGAAAAAATGATCAAAATTTTACTCTTTCTCGTAACTGTTCGAAAAATAACAAAAACAGAAAATGGTCAAAATTGCCCGTGAACTATGCGAAAATAGACCACTTATACCCTCCACTACATTTTGGAATAAAAAAATACCCCCGCCATTATCCAGGAGACCACCAATACCCTCAAGAGTAAACACCCTAAAATTTTAGTGACGTGACAAGGCACATGGGACTAATATCTCCACCTAAGTGTTGCCAACTAAGATTCACTATAAAAGAACTTGACCTTTAGTGGTGACAAAGTCGCCACAAAATCCAAAAATATTGCCACTAAAGGTTATGAGTGATTTTTAGTGGCGACTAAGGCTCCAACAACCATTCACTAGTAAAACCTATTTTATGCAACAAAAAAATATGATAATTAATTTTCAATTGCAACCTAATTTTCTAAAATAAATAACTTGCAATATCAATATTAAAAACATCCAATATTATTACGAAAAATCATCAAAATTACTTCTCAATTCAAATCTCCTACTATATAATGCATCATTGTACATTTTATACATTTATATATGACATAAAAATAAAACATACATTGTCTTCAAACTCTTACTTAATCGATATCATTTTTGGTTTTTTAAAAACAATGAAGAAAAAAACACAAAATTAGAATTTAATGTTAAAAACTTTTAGTGACGATTTTCTGGGCTTTTGTGGCGACTGTTGTTGTCGCTAAAGGTCTAGTTCTTTTGTAGTGAATCATAGTTGGCAACACTTAGGTGGAAGGATTAGTCCCACGTGGATTGCCACATCAATAAAAATTTGGGGTGTGAACTCTCGAGGGTATTTGTGGTCTCTTAGGATAACAACAGGGGCATTTTTAATCCCAAAATGTAACGAAGGGTATAAGTGGTCTATTTCACATAGTTCAAGGGCAATTTTGACCCTTTTCCGTAATAAAAGAATAATTTTTTTCCTCGTAAATGTCTGAAAATATAAAAATCAAGAAATGTACCTAAAAACACCTCAATTTTTTTTGAATCGAACCAATGACCTTAGAATATCAAAATGAAAAAATGATCAAAATTTTACTCATTTTCGTAAGTGTCTGAAAAATAATTAATTTTTTTTTCCTTGATAATGTCCGAAAAATATAAAAATAAAGAAAAGTACCTTAAAACACCTAAGAAAAATTTTGAATTGCACCAATGACCTTAGAATATTGAAACAAAAAAAAGATCAAAATTTTACTATTTTTCGTAACTCTCCAAAAAATAACAAAAAAGATAATTTTTTCCTCGTAAATGTCTGAAAAATATAAAAATCAAGAAAAGTATCTAAAAATACCTCAAAATATTTTTGAATTGCACCAATAACCTTAGAATATTGAAACGAAAGTGATCAAAATTTTAATCTTTTTCGTAACTATCCGAAAAATAACAAAAAAAAAATTTCCTCGTAAATGTCCGAAAAATATAACAATCAAGAAATATACCTAAAAACACCTCAAATTTTTTCCAAATTGCACCAATGACTTTAGAAATTAGAATATCGAAACGAAAAAATGATCAAAGTTTTACTTTTTTTCGTAACCGTCCAAAAAATAACAAAAAATTAAATTTTTCCTCGCTACTGTCTGAAAATATAAAAATCATGAAAAGTACAATAAAAACACATAATTTTTTTTCCGAATTGCATCAATGACCTTAGAATATCGAAATGAAAAGAATGATCAAAATTTTACTCTTTTTCGTAACTGTCCGAAAAATGATAAAAAAAAAATTAAATTTTCCTCGTAAATGTCAGAAAAATATAAAAATCAAGAAAAATACCTAAAAACACCTCAAAAACGAATTCCACCAATGACCTTAGAATATCAAAACGAGAAAATGATCAAAATTTTACTACTTTTCGTAACTATCCGAAAAATAACAAAAAAAATATTTTTTTCCTCGTAAATGTCTGAAAAATATAAAAATCAAGAAATGTACCTAAAATAGCTCAAAAAATTTCCGAATTAAATCAATGACCTTAGAATATTGAATCGAGAAAATGATCAAAATTTTACCCTTTTTTGTAACTGTCCGAAAAATAACAAAAATATTAATATTTTCCTCATAAATGTCCGAAAATATAAAAATCAAGAAAAGTACCTAAAAACACCTCAAAAAATTCCTAATAGCACCAATAACTTTGGAATATAAAAACAGAAAAAATGATCACAATTTTACTATTTTTCGTAACTATCCGAAAAATAACAAAACAATTATATTTTTCCTCGTAAATGTCCGTAAAATATAAAAATAAAAAAATGTACCTAAAAACACCTCAAAAAATTTCCGAATTGCACCAATGACCTTAGAATATTGAAACGAAAAAATGATCAAAATTTTACTCTTTTTCGTAACTGTCCAAAAAATAATTAAAAAATTAATTTTTTTCTTCGTAAATGTCCCAAAAATATATAAATCAAGAAATGTACTTAAAAACACCTCAAAAAATTTCCGAATTGAAACAATGAAATAAAAATATCAAAACGAAAAAATGATCAAAATTTTACTATTTTCAAAATTGTTTGAAAAATAACAAAAAATATAAATTTTTCCTCATAAATGTTTGTAAAATATAAAAATCAAGAAATGTACCTAAAAACACCTATAAAATTTTCAAATTGCACCAATGACCTTAGAATATCGAAACGAAAAACTGATCAAAATTTTACTCTTTTTCATAACTGTCCGAAAATAAAAATATAAAAATTTCCTCGTAAATGTCCGAAAAATACAAAAAATCAAGAAATGTACCTAAAAACACCTCAAAATATTTTCGAATTGCACCAATGACTGATACGCTCAAATTACACCTCCCTAAAGAAGTGTAAGCGATCGTTATCAAGTAAAGAACCCAACTTGTAGGTTGGGGTCGATCCCATGAGGAATATGGTCTAGACTTAAATTTAACCGACGATTATATTCGTTTAGTCAACATATTTCCTAGAAAAGTATGTAAAGGGGGGGGGGGATTTGTGAAACAAATCCTGGAAATTATGTGAATAATCAGTGAGCAAGATTCAAACTTTAGTTGTTATCAAGATGAGAGTGAAACTAGGGTGTATGTGTTCCCCATAAGCTCATAACGCGGTAATCCTAGTAATAGCAATCCTTTCCTAGTGTATTACATGCAAAGTGGTAAGTTATGTATCCCTAAATCCTTGGTCCGGCAAATAGAGAATTTCACCCCGCACCTTGGTCCGGCTACGTGTGTATAATGTACTAACCCTTACCTTTACCTCATATTAGACATCACATCAATGTATGGCTTAGTTTTCAATCTCGCACTAATTGACATTAGTCTGTTAGATAGTATCACACTAAATCTATGTTGATAATTCTTTCTTATTAACTACCTCCTTGGTCTGGCAAGTAGCAACAAGGCGAGTTCTAACGTTTGCAACCGTTAAAAAGACTTCTAAACAAAAGAATTATCAATGCATGCAACAACACTATTCAAGAATTATTTAGTTACTATTCATACTTTGTTAATCGCTCATGGTTTCCACAACCCTAGTTGTGGATTTAGTTACTCATGCTAGAAAGAACACAATTCATAGTTGTATAAGAAGAAACTTACTATTAGAGTAGAAGAAATCCAAAAAACCCAACTTGAATTGCAAAGTTAAAATCTTCAAAACGAACTTAGGAAATCAAGAATTGCTAGAATTGCAAGTTAATCTCCAAATCCAAAAACTAGAACTAAAATAATAATGTCTAACCCCTAAAAATGAGGTTTACATACCCTATTTAAAGAAAACATAGTCCTAAACAAAAAGGAAACGAAATAAGGGAATAAACTGTTGGACATGACTTCAATCGACGAGACTGACCTACGGACCGTGGATTGACCTACGGTCCATAGGTCCCTTCCGTAGCTCAGTACTTAGACAAATTCTCAGGAGCTTGGAACCTTCAACTTCCAGATGCAAACGACGGACCTGCAGAAAGGATCGTAGGTCGACCTACGGTCCGTGGGTCCTCTCTCATGGCTCCACACTTAGACTTTTTCATCAGGTACTGGAACTCAAACTTTCTGATACAAATGACGGACGTGCAGGACGGCCCGTAGGTCGACCTACGGTTCGTCAATGGCTTCCGTGGTTCCACACTTAGTCAAGAATTCCCTGATGCTCCATCTATGACATCAACCTACGGAGCATGACAGGACCTACGGTTCGTAGGTCACCTCCGTAGATGGCTCCTTCTGCAGAAATTCAGCTGCTGTCTCTCTCAACCTCTTCCAAGTCTATTTCCTGCAAATATAACACAATAATCATTAGTTATAATACAAAATGGCCCTAGACACACACGACTCTTAAGTGAAATGTATTAAAAATATCGTAAACTCACGGTATATCAACACCCTCAACTTAAATTCGTTGTTTGTCCTCAAGCGACACACTAAGACTCTAAACGACACTTGTGTAGAAGCATACATTCAAGCATAAGCAATCACATGGCTTTCTATCCCGACTCCCCTTTTGAGTGCAAATCTTTTCTCTTAGACTAAACAAGCTAACTCATGCGGATCAAGATGTGATACAAATCAACCAATAGACACACATCATACACTGTTTCACTATCACTAAGGTACCAAATCTCCGACAATGTAACTAGTGCCCTTACTTAAAAGGAAATCCCTTTTTCACACAATGAATATGATTTTGAGTACAAGGATTCATTCAACACTCACGCTCAGAAGTGACTTCAAGTACAATTAGTGCTCAATACCATAGTCTTGCCCTTATTTTCACTGCTTAGAATCTCCAAACTAGTTGTTAGGATCACTATAGGACTTTCTTAGCTTTTAACGTAGGCTCATGGGCAGGTGTGGTACATTTGGGTACTTTTTAGTGACTTTCTGCCCTCCTTGACATTACATTGGCTTATTTACCTTTTTCTTGATCTATTTTTGGCATCTTTTCATTTCACTTTTTTTCCCTTACTCTTTGCAACATGGATGTGACTTTTGATTTTATAACTCTTTCTTTCACTTCATTTTTCTTTTGTTTCTTTCAACACTTATTCTTTTTGCACAAAGTCACATCCTCTTTCCTCTTCTATTTTCATGACACACTTCTTTCCATACCCTTTTTTCATTTGGTTTCCTCTTTCATAGCCACCCTCAACTTATGCATTTTGCATTAGTTGAGGTGCACAATGTCCGATGTCGGACCAGGGCCAAGATCAAGGTCACTTTTGACTTAGCCACCCTCAACTTAGGCTTTTGGCCTAAGTCAAGGTGCACATGTCCAAGGAGGGACCGGAGCCAAGACAATATTTTAAGGGAAAGTGAGTTAGGTGAATCAAAAGAAATGGTCAATTTTTGGCTCAAATATTTGGATCAAAAGGGAATAATGTTACCATTTGGTTAGATCATTTTAGGCTTAAGTGGACTAATTTGAACAATGGACTTCTAGCCTAGATCATATTAGCAGGACCAACTGAGCAAGTTCTAGATTGGCACAAAACTGTCTGAACATTCAACTATCCTCGCACACTCTTGGCACCTTGTTTCATTATCAGATCAGATTACCCAGTTAAAGTTTTAGCTTAAGTCATGAGATCAAATTGGTTCTTTATCATGTCATACTCAGAGTCAACACATTCAACTCATTCTAGCCTACATATTTTTTTAGTACATATCACAAAATTTGGACGGGTATCATTTTTTCATTCTTGATTATGCCATCATGCTTCATTCTTTCTCATGCTTCTACACATACAATCCTAACACATGTCGGTTCAACATAAATTAAGACAGTCTCTTGGGGGAAAAGAACACATACAAGAAAACACCAAGAAAGGATTATGAGTTGGGTTACTCAGACTTCACCCTATCACTCTCAATCCATTTAACCCACCCCCAACAAAATATAGTGTGATTGTCCCCAATGCACAAAAAGTAAGGACTAAAGGATCGGGTGAAACAAACATGTGGCGTGATGAGAACGCTATCAAGGATACTTCATCCAATACTAAGCATCATCGATCGTTCAGTAATAATATAACCCAACAAAGGATTGAGATCGTTTCCACAGGGAGTGGTTCGTACTCAAGAATTAATAGAAAACATAAACATGCTCAAGTCAACTATAGCAAAGAAACATTTACGAAGAAAAACATAATAAATTAAGGGGTTGACACAAGTGTCAATTATCAACAAAGGGGAGGGGGTTTGTAGTCAATTAGTAACTAAAAACAACAAGTAATAAGAAAATGCAAATATAGAGACGGGATTATTGGGATGTGATAGGATTATGGGCCAAGGTAAACAACCGGGTAATTGCTTTTGATAGTAAATCAATGTAAATTGGTAACTAGGCTAAACTATAGTGGGGGTAAACTTTCTCTCGAACAATTTACCCTAATCAAATCGATTTCTCTCGAACACCAATAAGCGGCAATGAAGCACAACCTTTGCCTTAGTCCATTCACTCTCTCGAGCTGAATGTGTGGGAGAGGGTTTAGGATTCACTCTCTCGAGATGAACCCACGACAACCTAATAACCACAGACCATCGATTCAGTGGTTTTGTTCTTAAAACCTCTCTCTCTCGCAAGACAAAAACACGAAGTTGAAATTGTATTTGCAACTACAACCCCATTAAATTTAAACACAACCACTGAACGAAATCACCTTTAAACAATGAATAAATAATCAATTAGCAATACCCACCAATTAATTCAACCCATAATCACATAATCACACCCCAAGAATTGAGGTTTTAGCTAGACATTGTAAAAGAGAAGAAATCGATACCAAATTGCATGATAATCAACTTGGTCCAATTTATATTCACTTGAAACAAGTCTACGATGAAGAATCTTCAACACCCACTTCAGATTTCTTGGAATTGGAAGTCTTCAAAAGCTAAAGGAAAATTGTCTCTACACTGAGTTCTCTACTTGCGAACTTGAAAAATAAAATATTATCTCTGAAATTGCATACTAAGATAAAAATTCAAACAAGTATTTATAGTTGTCAAAAAGTGTGATGCGAACGATCACTCGGCGCAGTAAGTCAGGATCGTCGATCCACTCGGCGATCCCCTCTTTGGTCATTCCTATCACTGTTTCACTTTGGCCTTCAGCACTTCAAGCTCTGTTACTTTGGGCGATAAATCACTGCATTGTGGAATCGTTCAGCGACTCGCCGACTGCTCCTTTCTATTGCTTATTTGATTTTGTCCTTCAAGGCTTGGCACACTGGAACATTGGGCGAGACCAAGGTCATTCGGCTAATCTCCCAATGGTTTAGATGATCCTCAGGCCTTCTTTTCTTCGTTCTTTCGGCTGCCTTGTTCCTTTTTGCTCCATAGTGTCCATGCTTTGTGCCTAAGTTCAAATACCTGAAATTCAAGTATTTACATCAGTTATTGAGACAAAATATGTATTTGAGGACACTAATTCTATTAAAATCAAGCCCCAAATGAGTCCAAATCGTGGACTCATCAACACCCCCAACTTAAACTTTTGCTTGTCCTCAAGTAAAACTCAAGTTCGGCAGTTCAAAAAGGATGTCTCAAATAGTGCGACACAAGACTCAATCATGAATGCACACAAAAAGACTCAACTTACTTATGCAAGGATCAAATGTAAAGTTTTCAAGTTGTGACTCACCAACATCAAAGAATCTCAAGCTCACGATACTTGCTTCAAATGCAAGTTCAAGCTCAACAAAGGATATCAAATGCCCTCACAAAAAGAATGATTCCATATTCACACACAATGGTTCAACAATTTAAAGTTCCGGAATCAAATGTAACGCTCACACGCACAAAGATGAACACAATGCATTATTTTACCTATAAGTTTGCCCGTATTTTCCAGTCAATAATTTGCTTCAGCTACTCAAGATCACAAAGGTCTTTCCAAGGCTTGTAAAGGGGCTGAGTGCAAAAGTATGGTCATTTGGGCTCAATGGCTATAGTGCTCATGAAATGTGGTGTGAACAACACTTCCTTCCCTTCTCTTCATTATTTTCATTCGTGTTCACAAGTCATCCCATTATTCACTTTCCATGGATTGTTGGAAACCCCATTTTCTTTGCATTTTCACAACTTTATTCCACAACTTTTTCATTCTTTTCCTTCTCTCTCTTTTTATTTTATATGGAGGGGTTCCATTTTTTTTTCTCAAAACTATGGGTAGAAGGGACTTTCTTGCACTCCTTGATTTACCATGGCTTTTCACCACACCCCCAACTTAGGCTTTTGGCCTAAGTTGACTATTCAAACAAACCACACATCATGAGGATTATAGTGTAACACCCCGACTTTTCAAAACGTCTAAATTAACTCGTATCTTCTTGGAAAGACAAGGAGGGTGAGTAATAAATTAAAAATGATATGGTATGTCATATTTTAAGTGTTCAAGGGTTGTATCTCAAGTTTTGAAGTTAAGTAAGTGGCAAAGCAAAAGTCGGCGGAAGTTATCGTAAGTTCTTTTTTTAAGATTTCTCTAAAATTTGGGTCAAATGTATCGGAGGTTTTCTCCCAATCTATAAAGATTTATGGGGCCCATGATCTATCTAATCGAAGGTCTACGAGTCTAGTTTCTAATGCATTAAACCATTTGTTCATACAACTTCAGAATAGAGAGATATTTGCATATTTGTGGGACTGCACAAGCAGGCACGTGAGGTGGGGCCCTAGGTCGGTGGAACTTTACATATATCTTCTTTTTCGAACCTTTTCTTCATTTTTAGCTAAGAACCAGAACAAATAGAGAAACCCATTTCTAGGATCAACTAAAGTATATATTTTCTCGACTTAAGTCCTTGACAAAAGTTGTTCTACGCGTTGGGCTCATCATCGTGGTATAATTTTTTTTATCGATTTCGTAGCATATCACACCTTAGTGTTGGGACAACAAGGGTTTGGATATATTTAAAGGTTTTGAGGCGTATTACAACCTTAAGATCGAGGTAAGACCATTCTTTCATCGACTCTAGCTTTTATAAGCAACAAATAGAAATTTACGATGGAAATACATATCTTTTATCATATTGTCATGGTATATTTTATTTTTGTGTGTTGATTATGGTCCTACCTTATTGTAGTATCGAGGGAGTTATGAGTAAAAGTTGTTAGGCCACGTGAATTCAGCGAAAAAGGTATGTTAAAGCTATTCCCTACTTACGACATGTTTCCTTAAAGCTTAGGAGCAATGTAATTGAGTTGTTATCCTTGTTACACTTGTAGCCATTATTGTTGATTGTTGGCTGCTCGAGTTGATATAATCCTCCCTTGTCGGGATTCTTATTCAGTTAGTAGAGTCCCTATGTTGAACATGACTTAGAGGCTATTTGTATAGGTTACTTATAACTAAATTGCTCGCGTTTAGCGATTGGATTGTTATTGTTGCCCTTGGGGCTATTGTGGTTAGCTGCAGGAATGTGATCTATGCCTAGAAGGGCTATGCTCTGCCTACAGGGATATATGGATGCCTAATAGGGCTATAAGTTGCCTACGGAGCTATATTGATGCCTAGAGGGATATATGGATGTTTGTACCGCTGAGCTTATGGGGGCTTGGTTAGGTTGTTGTTTTATTATTTTTGATAAGTTTAGATTTAAGAGTAGGTCAGTACACTTATCTTATCCTTGATTTGTTTATCAGATTATTCCAGTATATCAGGATACATCCTCATAGTCTATTGCCTTTCATACTCTGTACATTATTTTGTACTGACGCCCCATTGCCTTGGGGGCGCTGCATTCATGCATGCAGGTCCTGACAAACGATCGAGTAGACCTCCTCAGCAGCAGGATTGACTTTTATCTGGTTGGCTAGCCCCTTTCCTCCGGAGCTGCCAGTGTTGGGAGGTTTGTTACCTTTTGTTGTATATATCTTTATGGGTAGGCTGGGGCCCTGTCCTGCTAATCTTTATTACTCTTAGAGGCTTGCAGAGTAGTATGTGGGGTGTATAGCTACATTATGGCCATACTGGCCTATGTTGTTGGTTTGCTGAAGCTTGTGAGCTGTTTGATGTATTGTATTGATATATACATGCTTTTAGTTTTGGTATAGTTATCATGGTGGCCTCGATAGCCCAATCAGGACTTCTATGCTAGTTGGATATTTATTTATATGATCTCCTGGGAGTAGCTGTTTCTTTTATAAATCAGTTGACAGGGGCCTTGCCAGCCAAGGGCTTAGTTTTAAGCCGAGATATACTTGTTTGTTTTCTTGATTGCGTGTGGCTACCATGCGCTAGTAGCAAATGATTCAGCATGGTCGGCTCGGGCCTGAGTTTTGGCATTAGGAGCCAGTTACTCCCCTCGAGTTTGGGGCGTGACAGACTTGGTATCAGAGCAGCGTCGTATCCTAGGGATTCTGCAAGCCATGTCTAGTAGAGTCTTGTTTATAAATATGTTGTGCACTACATCCGATAAGAAACAAGCTACCGGGCATGTTAGAATGACTATCCTTCTTTTGCTCACCTTGTTCTATAGAGCGGTGTCTTAAGGGTTGAGATTTCTGGCTTATAATTGATACTTGTATGCAGATAAAGATGATTGACACTAGACATACCACAACTAGCTAGGGGCAAGATACAACTGCAAGCGAGGTATCCACAAGGTACCACAGGTGGAGGTAGCGCATTGTAAGACCCAGGGGGAAACATCTTCTCTACCCCCTAAAGCTATTCCATAGCTTCAGGAGCCTTCGAGGCCTACAAGACTTCCGAAACCACCAGCAGTACCACCTCTAGTTCCTTCTATTCCATTTGATCAAGATTTCAAGAGTGCAATATGTTTGTTAGCACAGTTAGTAGCTGCATAGTGCCAACCAGTTGCGCCAGATGTTGCCAGACCTTCTGAAGGGCCCGAGAGTTCAAGAGTTCGTGAATTTCTTGCCTTGAATCCTCCACAGTTTACAGGGACAGATCGCAGAGAAGACCCTCAACACTTTGTTGATCAGCTTCATAGGATCTTCAGAGTCATGCATGCCTCAGCGACTGAGTCAGTTGAGTTAGCTACATTTCGATTGCGTGATGTTGCAGTATTGTGGTATGAAAGTTGGGAGAGATCTAGGGGAGAAGATATATCTCTACCCACTTGGGATAGCTTTACAAAATCTTTCATAGATCACTATTTGCCTCAAGAGATTAGGATGGCCGGGTGGACCAGTTTCTAAACCTCCGGCAGGGTGGCATGAGTGTCCGAGAGTACGGGCTGAGCTTTGATTCATTGGCATGATATGCACCAATATTTGTTGATACGATGCATGACATGGTGCGTTGATTTGTGAGAGGGCTTGACTCAGACTATATCGAGGCTTGTTCTACCGTTGCGCTAAATGATAATATGGATATCTCACGGATTCAGGCCTTTGCACATGGCATAGAGGATCGTCGACATCTGTAGTATACGAATGAGAGGGTCAAGAGAGAGAGACAGAAGAGGGCTAGGCCCGCTGGTTCGCAGGGAGATTTTCAAGGAGGTCCCAGACCCCGATATTCTATTAGGCCACCTTGACCTCCACCACAACAGTTCTAAGGTAGTTGATTTGATCGTTAGGAACAATCAGGCCCAGGTGATGGTTCACGAGTACCAGGCTCGCAGCAGCAGAGGGGTTCAGGCCAGGCTAGGACAGCCTCGTCGCGTTGCGCTACTTGCGGTAGGATGCATTTCGAGAGGTGCAGACAGGGTTCCATATGTTGTTATTCTTGTGGACACGAGAGGCATGGGTGGAGAAACTGCCCTACCATAGGTCAGGGTGGTATAGGTCAGTCGACCAGGTCAGCAGTAGGTTCCTTCTCATCAGCACAGTCTACAGGGCGTGGACCCCAGACTTCAACACGTAGAGGTAGAGGTGAAGGCTGAGAGGGATCATCTAGTTCTGGTAGTGGACAAAACCGTACATATTCATTAACCAACCGATAGGAATCAGAGTCATCACCAGATGTTGTGACAGGTACATTGATTGTTTGCTCCCATTGTGTTTATGCTTTGATAGATCCTGGATCTACTTTGTCTTATGTTACTCCATTTATTGCGGGGAGGTTATGTATAGTAGCAGAGTCATTAGATCGGCCCTTTATTGTATCTACACCAGTTGGTGAGTCTATTGTTACCAGGAGAGTTTATTGAGGTTACACGGTAGAAATTATTGACCGTCAGACCTTTGTAGATCTCGTAGAGTTAGAGATGGTCGATTTTGACGTCATTATGGGTATGGATTGGTTAGCGTCTTGTTATGCTAATTTTGAGTGCCGAACAAAGATTATTAGATTCCACTATCCAAGAGAGATAGTTCGGGAATGGAAAGGCGATACAGCAACGCCGAAAGATAGGTTTATTTCCTATCTTAAGGCGAGGAGGATGATTACCAGGGGTTGTATTTATCATCTGGTTCACGTTCATGATATAGATGCAGAACCACCGATTCTTCAGTCTATTCCGGTAGTTAATGAGTTTCTAGATGTATTTCCAGACGAACTCCCTGGTATCCCTCCAGACCGGGAAATTGATTTTGCTATCGATATGCTACCTACCAAGTACACTACCCATATCTATCCCTCCTTATAGAATGGCTCCTGCTGAGCTAAAGGAGTTGAAGGATTAGCTGAAAGACTTGCTGGATAAAGGCTTTATTAGGCCTAGTGTTTCACCGTCGGGGTGCACCAGTGTTGTTCGTAAGAAAGAAAGATGGATCACTAAAAATGTGTATCGATTACCGACAGCTGAATAAGGCAACTATAAAGAATAAGTATCCCCTTCCGAGGATAGATGACTTGTTTAATCAGTTACAAGGTGCTACGTGTTTCTCGAAGATTGACTTAAGATCAGGGTACCACTAGATACGAGTTCGGGAGAAAGACGTTCCAAAGACAACTTTTAGAACTAGATATGGACACTTTGAGTTCTTGGTAATGTCTTTTGGATTAACTAATTCCCAAGCATTGTTCATGGACCTGATGAATAGTATATTCAGGTCGTATCGGACTTGTTTGTGATTGTATTTATTGATGATATTTTGGTGTATTCACATTCAAAAGATGAGCATGCAAATCATCTGTGAGCAGTCCTTCAGGTTCTTCGAGATAGAAAACTTTATGCAAAGTTTTCTAAGTGTGAGTTCTGGTTGGACATTGTAGCTTTCTTAGGCAATATTGTATCGGATGCAGACATTGCGATTGATACACAAAAGATTGAGACTGTAAAGACTTGGCCCAGACCCATGACTCCGACTGAGATTCGTAGTTTCTTAGGGTTAGCTGGGTGCTACAGAAGGTTTGTAGAGGGGTTTTCTTCAATTTCAGCCCCATTAACGAAGCTGACTTAAAAAGCAGCTAAGTTCCAGTGGATTGAGGCTTACGAGCATAGTTTCCAGGAGCTGAAGGATAGGTTGACATCAGCACAAGTTCTTGCATTGCTAGACGGTTCTGAAGGCTATGCGGTGTATTGTGATGCTTCTGTTGTTGGGTTGGGATGTGTTCTAATGCAACATGGTAAGGTTATCGCATATGCTTTAAGGCAGTTGAGAAAGTGTCACGACCCAAAACGAGTCATGAGTGACACCCACACTTAAACTCTTGAGTGAGCGAACCAAGGAATCCAAACCCCAACATATATCAATAATTCAACTACGAATAGCAACAATAATGCGGAAGCTCAAAACTTATTATGGTAGTCAATCAAATAAACTTTTAAAGTCTATTACATGTTATCCCAAAACCTGAAAGTCATCACATCAAGGACATCTGTTCTTAAAATACCAAGTCTAAAAGTATTAGAGACCCCAAAATAAGTAAATACGATGGTCCATGTCCGAAATTTAAGGACATCATGCCATAACTGAGAGAATCCAGCACGAGCTAGAAGGAATAGCTCACCCTAAAATCTGATGAGCTGGAGACTGCCTAGAGCTGAGGGCGGGTTGAAGTCGATGGTACACTTGCTAGACTCCACAAAAGAAAAATGAAGAAAACACAAGTAGGGGTCAGTACAAGGAACACGTACTGAGTAGGTATCATCGGCCAACCCAAAATAGTAACTAATATACAATGAATAATAGTATAAAATCAACTGTGATACTTAGCAGGTGGCAAGCAACGAACAACATGAACAGTGACAACAATACTAAAGTAAGTAGGCAACCAATCACAATATCAAGCACACCTATGGGGACTCATGCCTCCACACCACGCTCATTTGGGAAATGGGTTCTTTGAGATTGAGTACATTAAGTTAATTCAATATCTTTTTCCTTTGATGTTACCATGTCGGAACGTGACATTCCGATCCAATAATACCGTGTCGGAACGTGACACTCTGATCAAAATTAAATCATGTCGAACATGATACTTCGATCCAATTATACTGTGTCGAAACGTGACACTCCGATCCAATTATACCGTGTCGGAACGTGACACTTCAATGCAATGATATCATTAATTTATTTCATCAAGCCTTCTTTATTCAAGGCATCACTTCGATAGAGACTGTTTCAGATTATAAATTTCATAGTCTCAGGATTTTAGACCAATCACAAACCACATAACCAAAACACACAACCACACAATCAAGTACACAGAGAACTTCACAATATCACTCAATACATATCAGTCACTATTAAGAGTCTAACTATCGAAATAGAATAAACCATAACCTACATCCACCGAAGAACTGAAGTCAGACAAGCTATTTCTCCAATGCTTTTCCCTTCTTCAATGCCTCAGATGATTTCTGATCTATCAAGTATACATGCTTCATAAGTAAATGAGTCTATAAATCCCATATTACTATAAGTCTAGCCTAGATTTAAGAATAACATCCTAAACTTAAAAGGAAATTCATTTATTTTCCTCAAGTTCCATTGATCCAGCTTCAACCCAAGACAACATAACTTAGTTTATTTTCCATTAATTCTCACGTGAGTATAGAGATGAATAGCCATGTCAATTCAATCTCTATTTAGAAACGATGTGTGACCCATCTTACCATTTTCTAAGTTAATTTCCCTCACCTATTTAACATAACCTCACTGAAAATTAACTCATTAATGGGAGACAAATTTGTCTCCAACCCAACACCACTATCCATCTTATCTTCTTGTCCAACCTTAATTATATAGCCATAATTATCACCCCTACTATTAATACCTCAAATTCAACCTAATAGTTAATTACATATTTCAATGTATTAAATTATAATTTATAATAAGGTAAAATCATTTTAATGTTTAAAAGTTCAAGCCACTGGTTACGAAACCAGTGGTAGTGAACACTTCTACCTGAACGCCTATACTTTAAAATTCCAATTCTTTACATCATTAATGGTTGGCCTAACTTTCTTCTCAGCCATCATCTAACAACAATACTATACATATGCCCACTTCACTTTTTAATATATTAATAATAATAAATAAATAATAATCAGCACTTTAATCTATGAATGCAGTGAATCAAATTAAGTATTTTACATCCCACTAACAAAACCAATCAACTAGAAGCTATATTATCATATGCTCAAACCATGGACCTCACTCACTACTACTCAACCAATTATTAAATTAATTATACCGCCACAACAACCAAACTCAATTCATTAGCCTTTACTCAGTATACTATATATATATATATATATATATATATATATATAATTTGCCGACAATGTTTTCTATGGAACCCAGTTGAATTGCAATACGGGAGAAGTCACTTACACAATAAATTTCAATAGCTTGTACCGTTCTCTAATCAATAAAGCACATGCATATCATTAATATAACTAGGAGATATTAAGGTAAGAAAAATCACCTGAAGCCGTTTCTAGAACTGGTTTTTCTCACAATCGTGCGCCTCCTCTCTATTTTAATTTTCTCCCTTTTTTATAGATTAGTTATCACCCTAATTATCATATAACCAATTATAAAAAGTGATAAAAGTGACCCACTATTTATTTTAATGCTATCTTCTATAACCATCAACTAATTTGATTATAAAAACTACCCCACTAATTTCATAATTGTAATTTCGAACAGTCCAAAATACCCATTTAAAGTCTATCGGAAGAGTCTTTTACGAAATACAAAGCTTTGGTACTCAAAACGACCAAATGGTTCATTACATTAGATATCAATTTACCCATCGTTCATCCTCGAACGATCAAAGAAGGCGAAGGTAAGAAAGAGTACATGAATCGATTAAAAGATGTGGATATCTTTCTTGTATATCAACCACACTCTCCCAAGTGGACTCTTCAACCGGCCGATTCCTCCACTGAACCTTGATAGATGCAATCTCTTTTGACCTAAACTTGCGGACCTTCCTATCTAGAATAGCTACAAGCTCCTCCTCATAAGACATATTCTCATCAAGCAGTACCGAATCCCAACGAATAATGTAGTTTCCATCACCATGGTATTTTTTCAGCATGGACACATGAAATACCAGGTGCACTCCTAACAACCCTGGAGGCAAGGACAATTCATAGGCCACCTCCCCCACACGCTGAAGAACTTCAAATGGCCAAATGTACCTCGGACTAAGCTTACATGGCTTACCAAACCGCATCACACCCTTCATAGGTGAAACCTTTAGAAGGACTTGCTCACCCTCCATAAAATCCAAGTCCCTAACCTTTTGATCTGCATACTCCTTCTGCCTGCTCTGAGCAGCTAAAAGCTTCTCCTAAATGAATTTCACTTTCTCTAACGATTCCCTTAAGAGATCGGTACCCCAAGGTCTCACCTCAAATGAATCAAACCAGCTAATGGGAGACCTACATCTCCTCCCATACAATGTCTCAAATGGGGCCATATCAATACTCGAGTGGTAGCTATTGTTGTATAAAAAATCTGCTAAGGGTAAGAATTGATCCCAATGACCACCAAAAATCTATCACGCGCGCACGAAGCATATCCTCCAGCACTTGAATTGTTCGCTTAGACTGTCCATCGGTCTGAGGGTGAAATGCGGTACTAAGATCCAATCTAGTACCTAATTCAGCATGCAAGGTCCTCCAAAAGTTAGAAGTAAATTGCGTACCTCTATTTGATATGATGGAAATTGGAACTCCATGCAATCGAACAATCTCACAGATTTAGAGTTTGGCTAACTTCTCTGCATTGTAAGTCAACTTGACCGGAATGAAGTGAGTAGACGTAGTTAACCTGTCAACAATTACCCAAATAGAATCAAACTTACGCAATGTCTTTGGGAGACCAACCACAAAATCCATTGCAATTCTTTCCCACTTCCATTCCGGAATGGGCATTCTCTGAAGTGTCCTTCCAGGCCTCTGATGTTCATACTTTACCTACTGACAGTTCAGACATTGGGCAACAAAATCAACAATGTCACGTTTCATTCTACTCTACCAATAATGTTGTCTCAGATCACGATACATCTTGGTTGCACCAGGATGTATAGAATACCTCAAACTATGAGCCTCTGCAAGAATAGTATGAGTCAAGTCATCAACACGGGGCACACACCCGCCCCTTAATTCTTAAGACGCCTTCCACTTCAATCACAACCTCCTTAGCCTCTCCCTGCAACACCATATCTCGAATTCGACTCAGCTTCTCATCATCAAACTACTTTCCCTAAATCGTGTCAAGAAAAGAAGATCTTGCCTCCACACAAGCCAAGAATCCTCTTTTTTCAAGTATTTCCAACCTCATAAAGTCATTAGCCAAAGTTTGCACCTCTCTAGCCAATGGGCGTCTAGAAACCTATAAGCGGGCTAAACTACCCATGCTCCCTATTTTTCTACTTAGGGCATCTGCCATAACATTAACCTTTCCCGGGTGATATAAAATAGTAATATCATAGTCTTTCAATAACTCCATCCACCTCCTCTACCTCAAATTCAAATCCTTCTGGGTGAACACATATTGTAAACTGCGATGATCTGTATACACTTCACACTTGACCCCATATAGATAATTCCTCCACTACTTCAATGCAAATACAACTGCAGCCAACTCCAAATCATGGGTCGGATAGTTACGTTTATGCACTTTCAATTGCCTTGAAGCATAGGCAATTACATTCCACTCCTGCATTAGCACTGCACCCAAACCATAATAAGATGCATCACAATAAATAATGAAATTCTTACCTTCCACGGGCAAGGCAAGAATTGTTGCAGTAGTCAACAAGGTCTTGAGTTTCAAGAAGATTTCTTCACACTCATTCGACCATACAAATGGAACATTTTGCTTTGTCAAATTGGTCAACTGGGAAGTAATGGAAGCGAATCCTTATACGAATCGACGGTAGTAGCTAGCTAAACCAACAAAGCTCCTTACCTCTGAAACATTAGTATGCCTTACCCAAATCTTCACTGCTTCAATCTTAGAGGGATCCACCATCACTCCATCCTTAGAAACCACGTGCCCCAAGAAAGACACTAAATCGAGCCAAAACTCACATTTGGAGAATTTGGCATAAAGCCTTTTCTCCCTTAACAACCCCAATACAATTCTCAAATGCTTCTAGTGTTCCTTCCTGCTCTTTGCGTATATCGGATATCATCAATGAATACAACAACAATGAGGTCTAGATATGGCTTAAAAATTCTGTTCATTAGGCTCATGAAAGTAGTAGGGGCATTCGTAAGCCCAAAGGACATTACTGAAAATTCATAATGCCCGTACCTGGTTCGAAAAGCAGTCTTTGGCACATCCGTTGCCTGCATTTTCAATTGATGATAACCGAAACTCAAATCAATTTTAGAGAAGACACAAGCACCCTGTAACTGATCGAACAAGTCATCAATGCTAGGAATGGGGTACTTGTTCTTAATAGTTACCTTATTTAGCTGTATGTAGTCTATGCACATCCAAAAACTACCATCCTTCTTCTTCACAAATAAAACAGGAGCACCCCAAGGAGATGTAATCGGTCTAATAAAACCTTTACCTAACAACTCCTGAAGTTGGGACTTTAACTCCCTTAACTCAGCTGGGGCCATTCTCTAAGGTGGAATGGAAATGGGGTGAGTCCCCGACTCCAAGTCAATACAAAAATCAATATCTCTATCTGGTGGCATACCAGGTAGGTCGGCAAGAAAAACATCTGTAAGCTCACGGACTATCGAAATAAACTCGATTGAAGGAACTTTGGAAGTATCATCCCTCAGATGTACCAAGAAAGCTAAACAACCCTTACTCACCAACCTCTTAGCACGAAGAAAAGAGATAATACGAACTGGGGCGGGAATGTAGTCACCCTCCCACACTAGTGGATCTATCCCAGGCTTGTCCAAGGTCACAGTCTTAGCATTACAATCTAAGATAGCAAAATTTGGAGAAAGCCAAGTCATACCCAAAATTACATCAAAATCGACCATATGTAGAATAATCAGATCTACGTAAGTCTCGCCCCCCACAAAAGTCATAAGGCAAGATCTATACACCTTCTCATCTATCATAGACTCACCAATAGGAGTAGAGGCACGAATAGGCATGTCAAGCAAATCACAATGCAAATCAAGACCAGTAGCGAACGAGAAAGATACATAAGAAAATGTGGATCCAGGATCAAACAATAGAGAAGCCATGCGATCACAGACCAGAAGAGTACCTGTGATAACAACATCAAATGTCTCTGCCTCTGACATCCCAGGAAAAGTATAATAATGGGCCCTATAACCTGTCTGTCCATTGCCCCTACCAGGCTGTGCTCCAGTAGTTCCAACCTGCCCGCCACCCCGGTTGAACTGGTGACCACCATTACCTTGGCCACTATGTCCTCCAGAATGATGACCTCTACCATGACCACCTCTACCTTTAACTGCTGGGAATATGTAACTCTGATCGTACAGAGCCTGACTCTACTTTAGGTAATATTTCTTGATATGTCTGGCCTCTCCACATCCATAACAAGTCCTAGAGTCGAGTGTGGGTCTCTGTGAAGACAAAGAAGACTAGAGGTAACCCCCAAACTCAGAAAAAGGTTGACTGGTCTACAACGGACCCTTAATTGAAGCCTGCAATGAAGACTGAATAGGACAGGGTGGACAGCCCCCTGAACTCTGCCGTCTCGAGTAAGAACCACTAAACTTACCTCTCTTACGAAACTTTTTAAATGTTGACACCTTGGTGAAGTCATTCGACTTAACCCGCTCTACCTCTATCACAAAATCAACCACTTCCTGAAAAGATTTTTACAGAAGCAGCTACTTGTAAAGCTGGAATCTGCAAATCTGACCTCAATCCCTTTACAAAGCGGCGAATCCGCTCTTGCGGAATGAAGCAAATCTAAGTGGCATACCTGGATAATGCACGAATTTTAGCCTCATAAGCTATAACAGACATCCTTCCTTGCTTTATGTTCAGGAACTCATATCTCCTTCTGTCCCTCAAAGTCCGGGGTATGTACTTCTCCATAAATTAGCTAGAAAATGCTATCCAACTCATAGGTAGTGCCTTTGCTGGTCGACACTCCACATGAGACCGCCACCACATTTTGGCATCCCCTTGAAACTTGTAGGTCACAAACTTAACACCGAATTGCTCCATTATGTCCATCTTATGTAACAGCTCATGACAATCAACCAGGAAATCATAAGCATCTTCAGATTTTGTACCCTTGAAAACTGGAGGTTTCATCTTTAAGAACTTAATAAAGAGATCATGCTGGTCACTAGTCATTACAGGCCCTTCAGTCAATCGGGGAAACGTGCCTGTTTCTAAGGACGCATCCATGCGGGGAGCCACAACAGTTGCATGTTGTACTCCCTGAACCTGAGGTGCTGGTGCAGAAAACGCTAGGGTGCCTAGCCCTGATCAGATAATCTGCTAAGATAACTGAGAACCTGATTAATCATCTCTAGAGTAGGCTGGGGTGGTACTTCCTTCTCCTGAATCTGCTCATCTTCCCCTTCGTCACTCTCTCTAACTACCTCGTCAGTCGGTGGAGAAGTCACCACTCTATACCTAGCTGGACCAGGTGTTTGTCCTCTGTCTCTAGTGGGCCTTCTCCCGCGACCTCTACCACGGCCTCTTGCCACTGCTACCCCTCGAGCTGCAGCCCCAACGGTTGGCTCAGGCGCACCCTGTCTTGTCGGTGTTGGTGTTGTCACACCTGTTGCTCTAGTTCTGACCATTTGCGAGGTAGAGTGAAGAGGGTCAGATACCAATTTGTATCACCTAGATATCAAATGGATTCAAGTAATAGCAGAAAGAAAGAAAAATATGAGTTTTCCTAAAGTCCTATAGCCTCTCGAAGAAAAGTAAAGGTGTCCCCGTACCGTTCCACAAGACTCTACTAGACCTGTCCTAGTGTGATGAGATCATCGAACCTAAAGCTCTGATACCAAGTTTGTCACGACCCAAAACGAGTCATGAGTGACACCCATACTTAACCTCCTGAATGAGCAAACCAAGGAATCCAAACCCCAACATATATCAATAATTCAACTAGGAATAACAAAAATAATGCGGAAGGTCAAAACTTATTAAGGTAGTCAATCAAATAAACTTTTAAAGTCTATTACATGTTATCCCTAAAACCTGAAAGTATTCACATCAAGGACATCTGTTCTTAAAATACCAAGTCTAAAAGTATTAGAGACCCCAAAATAAGTAAATACCATGGTACATGTCCGAAATTTAAGGACATCATGCCATAACTGAGAGAATCCAGCACGAGCTAGAAGGAATAGCTCACCCTGAAATCTGATGTGCTGGAGACTGGCTAGAGCTGAGGGCGAGTTGAAGTCGATGGTACACTTTCTGCATTTCACAAAAGAAAAATGAAGAAAACACAAGTAGGGGTCAGTACAAGGAACACGTACTGAGTTGGTATCATCGGCCAACCCAAAATAGTAACTAATATACAATGAATAATAGTATAAAATCAACTGTGATACTTAGCAGGTGGCAAGCAACGAACAACATGAACAATGACAACAATACTAAAGTAAGTACGCAATCTATTACAATATCAAGCACACATATGGGGACTCATGCCTCCACACCACGCTTATTTGAGAAATGGGTTATTTGAAATTGAGTACATTAAGTTAATTCAATATCTTTTTCCTTTAATGTTTCCATGTCGGAACGTGACACTCCAAACCAATTATACCGTGTCGAAACGTGACACTCCGATCCAATAAAACCGTGTCGGAACGTGACACTCTAATCCAATTATACCGTGTCGGAACGTGAAACTCCGGTCCAATTATACCGTGTCGGAACGTGACACTCCGATCCAATTATACCATGTGGGAACGTGACACTTCGATGCAATGATATCATTAATTTATTTCATCAAGCCTTCTTTATTCAAGGCATCACTTCGATAGAGAGAGTTTCAGATTATAAATTTCACGGTCTCAGGATTTTAGACCAATCATAAACCACACAACCACACAAGCAAGTACACCGAGAACTTCGCAATATCACTCAATACATATCAGTCACTATTAAGAGTCTTACTATCGAAATAGAATAAACCATAACCTACCTTCACTGAAGAACTAAATCAGAGAAGCTACTTCTCCAATGCTTTTCCCTTCTTCAATGCCTCAGATGATTTCCGATCTATCAAGTATACATGATTCATAAGTAAATGAGTCTATAAATCCCATATTACTATAAGTCTAGCCTAGATTTAAGAACTAACATCCTAAACTTAAAAGGAAATTCATTTATTTTCCTCAAGTTCCATTGTTCTAGCTTCAACCCAAGACAACACAACCTTAGCTTATTTTCCATTAATGCTCACGTGAGTATAGAGATGAATAACCATGTCAATTCAATCTCTATTTAGAAACGATGTGAGACCCATCTTACCATTTTCTAAGTTAAGTTTCCTCACCTATTTAACATAACCTCACTGGAAGTTAACTCATTAATGGGAGACAAATTTGTCTCCAACCCAACACCACTATCCATCTTATCTTCTTGTCCAACCTTAATTATATAGCCATAATTATCACGCCTACTATTAATACCTCAAATTCAACCTAATAGTTAATTACATATTTCAATGTATCAAATTATAATTTATAATAAGGTAAAAGAATTTTAATGTTTAAAAATTCAAGCCACTGGTTACGAAACCAAAGGCAGTGAACACTTCTACCTGAACGCCTATACTTTAACATTTCAATTCTTTACATCATTAATGGTTGGCCTAAATTTCCTCTAAGCCGTCATCTAACAACAATATTATACATATTCCCACTTCACTTTATAATATTTTAATAATAATAAATAAATAAAAATCAGCACTTTAATCCATGAATGCAGGGAATCAAATTATGTATTTTGCATCCCACTAACAAAACCAATCAACTAGAACCTATATTATCATATGCTCAAACCATGGACCTCACTCACTGCTGCTCAACCAATTATTAAATTAAATATACCGCCTCAACAACCAAACTCAATTCAATAGCCTTTACTCAGTATACTATATATATAATTTGCCGACAATGTTTTCTATGGAACCCAGTTGAGTTGCAATACGGGAGAAGTCACTTACACAATAAATTCCAATAGCATCTACCGTTCTTTAATCAATAAACCACATGCATATCATTAATATAAATAGGAGAGATTAAGGTAAGAAAAATCACGTGCAGCCATTTCTAGAACTAGTTTATCTCACAATCGTGCGGCTCCTCTCTATTTTAATTTTCTCCTTTTTTAACAGATTAGTTATCACCCTAATTATCATATAACCAATTATAAAATGTGATAAAAGTGACCCACTATTTATTTTAATGCTATCTTCTATAACCACCAACTAATTTGATTATAAAAACTACCCCTCTAATTTCATAATTGTAATTTTGAACAATCCAAAATACCCATTTAAAGTCTATCAAAAGAGTCTTTTACAAAATACAAAGCTTTAGTACTCAAAACGACCAAATGGGTCATTACAGAAAGCATGAGAAGAACTATTCGACCCATCATTTAGAGTTGGCTGCAGTTATGCATGCGCTAAAGATCTGGAGACATTATTTGTATGGCGTTCATGTTGAAATCTTCACAGATCATAAAATCCTTCAATATATCTTTAGACAGAAGGAGTTAAATCTGCGACAACGTCGATGGGTTGAGTTACTGAAAGACTATGACGTGGATATTTTATATCATCCAGGAAAGGTGAATGTGGTAGCTGATGCCCTCAGTCGAAGATCTATGGGTAGTTTATCATATTTAGACATTTAGAAGCATGAGCTAGCGTGAGAGCTTCATCAGTTAGCTAGATTGGGAGTCAGATTGTTAGAGGCAGAAGATAGTGGGGTAACAATTCAGGACACAACCGTATCATCTCTAGTTGTAAAAGTAAAATCACGGCAACAGAGGATCCTAGCTTAGAGAAGCTCAGAGTCAAGGCTCAGAATCAAACAAACTTTAGCATTTGGTATAACAGGAGATGGATTCCTTAGATATAGTGATCGATTGTGTGTTCCGAATGTTGCAGGGCTTGCGCATCATATTATGGAAGAGGCACATCATTCCCGTTATTCTATTCACCCTGGTTCGATGAAGATGTACCATGATATTAAGGAGATCTATTGGTGGCACGGGATGAAGAAGGACGTTGCTGAGTTTGTGGCACAGTGTCCTAACTGCCAACAGATTAAAGTTGAGAACCAAAAGCCCGCTGGTATAGTTCAAGAGATAGCCATTCCTTTGTGAAAGTGGGAAGCAATTAATATGGATTTTATTATAGGGTTACCTCGATCGCGTTGCAAGTTTGACTCTATTTGTGTAATTGTTGATAGACTAACAAAATCAGCCCACTTGTTACCAGTCAGGGCTACTTTTATGGCTGAAGACTATGCAGGGCTCTATATTAGGGAGATGGTTAGACTACACGGTGTCCCAATATATTTTATCTCTGATAGAGGAGCACTATTCACCGCCAACTTCTGGAAGTCCTTCCAGAAAGAACTGGGGACACATGTTAATCTTAGTATAACTTTTCACCCTCAGACAGATGGCCAGGTTGAGCGCACAATTTTGACACTCGAAGATATGTTACGGGTGTGCGCGCTAGACTTCAAGGGAAGTTGGGATGACCACTTGCCTCTTATAGAGTTCGCATACAATAGTATTTATTATTCCAGCATCGGGATGGCACCTTATAACGCTTTGTATGGGCAAAAATATAGATCCCCCATTGGATGGTTCGAGGTAGGTGAGTCAGGGTTGATTGGACCCGACTTAGTACAACAGACAGTGGAGAAAGTTAAGTTCATTCGGGAGAGGTTGCTAACATCTCAAACCCGAAAGAAGTCATACTCAGATGTCCGATGAAGGGACTTAGAGTTTTGTGTCAATGACTGGGTATTCTTAAAAGTCTCGTCTATGAAGGGTGTATGCGATTTGGCAAAAAGGGAAAGCTTAGTCCAAGATTCATTTGGCCATACCGGATCCTTCGAAGGGTAGGACAAGTGGCTTATCAGTTAGAATTGCCTTCGGGGCTAAAATCTGTTCATCCAATTTTCCATGTATCGATGCTACAGAAGTGCGTAGGTGACCTTTCTCGGGTTGTTTCAGTTGAGGATATTTAGATCACAGAGGAGTTGACCTACGAGGAAAATCCAGTTGCCATTTTAGATCGACAGGTCCGTAAATTGAGGACCAGTATTATTGAGAAACAAGAATAGAGAATAGGTGACCTGGGAAACTGAGGATGGCATGAGGTCCAAATATCCTCACTTGTTTCATACCCAGGGTGATGAAATATCAGTTTATATTAGGACAGTACGGTAAGATACCTATTTGATTCTTTTTTATATATATACTATTGCTTGTTATTATTGTGGTTGTCGTTATATATTTGCTCACACTGTTATGGTAGAGCTATAGTGCTTAGCTATTTATGTCATCATGTGAGACGCCCAGGTTAGAAATTTTGCATTTTAGGTTCTTGGATTGTCACACCCCGAGAGCACCCCCTAGGCGTAACACGGCGTACTTGACCCCGAAGGGGTCTTATACGAGCCCTTAGCATGTTCGTCATTGCATATGACATTGAATAATGCGGAAATTTAAAAACATTTCAACATCAATGTCAAAGTGTCTCATAATAGAAAATACAAAGTAGAATGCCTAGACATCATCATCTCCACGAAACCATCTAAGTACACATAAGAATCTCAAATAGGGACCATAGCCCTTTACACTAGAATTGTCTCAAAATGACAAGTACATAAGGAGTCTAATAGTCTATTACAATAGAAGGGACATAAGTATCATAATGTGTGTCCTCGGAACTTGAGGACATACAAAAAAGTCTTGGAGAAAGTCTAGATCCAAGCTTGAGTCTCTTAGTAGCACAGTCACTTCCCGGAACCTACACTTAGTAGAAGAAGGAAGCAAATATGGGTTAGCACAATCAATTGTACTAAGTATGGAAGCCATGCAATTAAAACCATTTAAATCATGCATAAAAGGGACCTTTACTTGAAAACATGCTATTTCGAGTTGAAAGCCATAATGCATATTCAAGGAACATTTAGCCAATCCACATTATAAAGTAAAGAGACATTCATGATCTTAACAAGAATCCATAACCCATACATTACATATTTGAGTTCCATGTACATCATACCATCATAAGACAACACCCATGACCCTCCTCTCAAGTTTACTTGTGCAATGTACACATGAAGTCCCATACCCCCATATATACTAAGTAAAGGCATCAAGAAGACACAAGTGTAATCACATACATAATTAACATCATAATAGGTAAAACCAACCTGACCATCATTCATAAGTTTACATCCATAAAGGACTCACACAAGAACTCCTCAAAGAACCCACTTGTGCAATGCATAGGTAAAGTCCCATACCCTCACTTACACTAAGTAGTATCCCTCAAATAGTTATAGTTAGAGTTCATAAGTCATTTACATAAGTCATATTCATACATTAGATCATCTCTTCAATTCTTAGGGATATTAGCAATAACTGACATAGACCATGTGAGCTTCATGGAATCTAGTGTTCTACTCCCACACCGAAAAGAGAGTGTTCCATTTGCCAAGGTAGAACTAACATAATAGCATCTAGGCGGATCCACTAGCTAATACCTATGTGGGCAAACATAGTTATGGAACAAGGAGATTGCTACTAGAAACCCGGACTTGCTAAACATAAAAGGTTTCCATCTCATGAGACAACATATATATATTGGGAACCCAGACTTGCTAAGCGTAAAATGAACCCATATGGGAAGCCGAACTTGCTAAACGTGAAAGCTTCTATCTCATATTCATGGTCACTCTATGCTAAGCACAATTCCCCTTTAAAATAATATAGGTCTTTACTTATATATTAATTCAATAAGAATTGCATCAGGGATTCAACCCATCATTTATCCTATAGCTCATAAGTTCTAAAATGAGAATAACCTTTCATCATAGAACCATCAACAGATAATAATGTTCATTCATAACATAGTCATATAGTGTTCATGAGATTTACCTTCCATTCATCATACCAACACTAGCATAATCATAGCTTAACATTCATGTTTGTATCATAGCATAATTGTCAACACATAGGGTTGTAGGGAGGAGAAAACATAACTCCATCACTATAATTCATAATCAAGTAACACCTCCACCATAAGTGGATCAACAATTCAATATATAAACATTCATCAAGTTGACAACCTCCATTCATAGACTCAAAGGATCACATCAAGATTCAACCCTAATTCATTGGTAATCATTCATCATATAGAGAAAAATCATAATACAATAATTAATTCCATAGATTCATATTAGATTCTTATCCTTCATTCACCATTAAAGTCATAATAGGGTTTAAAGTGAGAAAGAAAGGGAAATCATGGGTCTTGTGGGGATTTGTTTAGAAACCATCAACAAGACATTAATTCATCCACAAATAATCATATACAACCATAATTAATCATTATAATTCAATGAAAACATATTTGTAAAGTGACCCACGAAATTGAGAGAAAACCTAGAATTTGGGAAACTTTGAAATCCAATTTTTGAGAGGGCCTCTTGGGAAAAAGATCCCAGGAGTGAAGAGCAACCATACCTTAGTTGATTCCTTGAGAACCTATGGAGAAAAGCCAAGAAATTTGGGAAGAAACCTTCAAACCCTAGCTCCAATGTAAATCTTCTTCTTCTAGAGTCTTTAGAGAGAGAGAGTTTAGAGAGAAGTGGGTTTTGATTTTTATGATTTGGAGATATAAGGTGGAAGACTAGGTTATTACTTAATAATACCCTAAATTACCTATTATAACTATTCATAACCGTTTTTAACTCTTAACCAATTAATTAGTAAATTACTAAACTACCTCCACTTGGATCGTGTGGAGGTAGTGGGCTCGAGTGCCATCCACGAGTCCCCGTCCACGGGGAGTGGATTGAAACATGGGCCGTGCTGGACACTCGTGGTTTGGTACTAAGAGGGTGCAGACAAGGGTCTTGGTGAAGAGACTAAGTCTCAACTCACAAGACCCTTTCACAGCGCGTGAGTCGGTCTACGGACCGTACTGCATGCTTGTGGTTTGGGACTGAGGGGGGTCATTTTGGAGGCCACCTGGAGGATTCTAAGTGTGGACTCACGACTCCCTTCCACGGGGTGTGAGTCAACCTACGCCTCATGGTTTACCCCTCGTGAGTCCAACCTATTTTGGACAGCTTCTACCTTTATTTTGGTTCCAAGTTTGGGTCCTCCTCAAGGGCTCCTTGGGTGATCCCTGGGGAGGTCGTACCCAGGCGTTTGGACCCTAAACATGAAATCTTACCTTTTTAAACCCTTTATTCAAACTTTAGTCCACCTACGACACTCTAAAGTCAATTCATAATACTTCGCACCTCACTAGTTCAATGCACTAGTTTCCGAACGTCATGGTAGTTTCTTGACGTTTATGCACTAACACTTTCTTACCAATATAGTTACATTAAATTAGGTCTTGAAACATAATTTCTACTCACATTAAGTCATTAGTCATCATTTAGGCTCTAGCTTAGGTCGTTAGATTTTCGGAGTGTTACATGGATATTGGCATCTACAAAGGATACACTGCCTAAATTTTGGCAAATCCTAAGGACTGAACCGCGTGACTCATATTTTTCATTCGAGGATGAATGTTTCTAAGGGGGGAAGGATGTAACACCCTGAGTTTTTAAAACGTCTAAATTAACTCGTATCTTCGTGGAAAGACAAGGAGGGTGAGTAATAAATTAAAAATGATGTGGTATGTCATATTTTAAGTGTTCAAGGGTTGTATCTCAAGTTTTGAAGTTAAGTAAGTGGCAAAATAAAAGTTGGCGGAAGTTATCGTAAGTTCTTTTTTTAAGATTTCTCTGAAATTTGGGTCAAATGTCTCAGAGGTGTTCTCCCAATTTATAAAGAGTTATGGGGCCAACAAACTATCAAATCGAACGTCTATGAGTGTAGTTTCCAACGCATTAAACCGTTTGTTCATACGACTTCAGAATAGTGAGATATTTGCAGTTTTGTGGGACTGCGCAAGCAGGCAGGTGAGGTGGGGCCCTAGGTCGGTGGAACTTTACATATATCTTCTTCTTCGAAACTATTCTTCAATTTTAGCTAAGAACCAGAAAGAAATAGAGAAACCCATTTCTAGGATCAACTAAAGTATAGATTTTCTCGACTTAAGTCCTTGCCGAAAGTTGTTCTACGCGTTGGGCTCATCATCGTGGTATAATTTTTTTTATCAATTTCGTAGCATATCACACTTTAGTTTTGGGACAGCAAGGGTTTGGATATATTTGAAGGTTTTGAGGCGTATTACGACCTTAAGATCGAGGTAAGACCCTTCTTTCATCGACTCTAGCTTTTCTAAGCAGCAAATAGAATTTGCGTCAAAAATACATATCTTTTATCGTATTGTCATGGTATCTTTTATTTTTGTGTGTTGATTATGATCCTACCTTGTTGTAGTATTGAGGGAGTTATGATTAAAAGTAGTTAGGCCACATGAATTCAGCGAAAAAAGTATGTTAAGGTTATTCCCTACTTGCAACATGTTTCCTTAAAGCTTAGGAGCAATGTAATTGAGTTTTTATCCTTGTTACACTTGTAGCCATTATTGTTGATTGTTGGCTGCTCGAGTTGATATAATCCTCCCTTGTCGGGATTCTTATTTAGTTAGTAGCATCCCTATGTTGGACATGACTTAGAGGCTATTTGTATAGGTTGGTTATAACTAAATTGCTCGCTTTTAGCGATTGGATTGTTATTGTTTCCCTTGGGGCTATTGTGGTTAGCTACAGGAATGTGATCTATGCCTAGATGGACTATGTTCTGTCTACAGGGCTATATGGATGCATAAAAGGGCTAGAGTTGCCTACGGGGCTATATTGATGCTAGAAGGGCTATGAGTTGCCTACATGGCTATATTGTCGCTTAAGAAGGCTATATGCTTCTTACATGGCCATGTTGTTGCCTAAGAAGGCTATGAGTTGTCTATAAGCTATGTTGATGCCTAAGAGAGCTATGTGCTACCTACGGGGCTATATTAATGCCTAAGAGAGCTATGTGACTTCCTACAGGGATAGGGGACTATCGATAGGGGTATATAGGCTAATTGGAACCTTCCGGGCTTATGGGGGCCTGACTAGGTGGTCTTGTGTACTGTTTGTACCTGCTGAGCTTATGGGGGCTTGGTTAGGTTGTTGTTTTATTATTTTTGATAAGTTTAGATTTAGGAGCAGGTCAGTACACTTATCTTATCCTCAATTTATTTATCAGATTATTCCAGTATATCAGGATACCTCTTCATGTCTATTGCCTTTCATACTCTGTACATTATTTTGTACTGAGGCCCTATTGCCTTGGGGGTGCTGCATTCATGCATGCAGGTCCTAACAGACGACCGAGTAGACCTCCTCAGCCGCAGAATTTACTTTTATTCGGTTGGCTAGCCCCTTCCTCCGGAGTTGCCAGAGCTGGGAGGTTTGTTGCCTTTTGTTGTATATATCTTTATGGGTAGGCTGGGGCCCTGTCCCGCTAATCTTTACTACTCTTAGAGGCTTGCAGACTAGTGTGTGTGTAGGGTGTATAGCTACATTATGGCCGTACTGGCCTATGTTGTTGGTTTGCTGAAGCTTGTGAGCTGTTTGATGTATTGTATTGATATATACTTGCTTTTAGTTTTGGTATAGATATCATGGTGTCCTCGACGGTCCAATCAGGACTTCTGTGCTAGTTGGCTATTTATTTATATGATCTCCTGGGAGTAGCTGTTTCTTTTATAGATTAGTTGACAAGAGCCTTGCCGGCCGAGGGCTTAGTTTTAAGTCGAGATATACTTGTTTGTTTTCTTGATTGCATGTGACTGCCATGCGCTAGTAGCAAATGGTTCAGCAGGGTCAGCTCAGGCCTTAGTTTTGGCATTAGGAGCAAGTTGCTCCCCTCGAGTTTGGAGCGTGATATATGTGCAATGGATCAAGAAAAGTTATTATGTATTGTATCAAGTTTCTTCTAAGAAAAGATCAAGGCTCAAAGGGTGTTCAAAAGAGGTTCACACACTCACAAGGTAGGCCACAAAAGAGGTATATGTCAAATTGGTTCACATTCTTTAAAGTTGCCTAAGATCATTTCAAGAGTTCACATCACTTAGTCAACTGGACCAACGGGGCAAATTCTAGGTGTCATCATGCACGGTTCACGGTCACACAAGGCATTGACACCAAAGTCAGACAAGACTCCACACTTTCGCAAGTGTGCAGTGTTTATCACAAGAGACTTGATTCAATACTTGGCTAGTCACAATGAGATGCAAAAAGTTCACATATTGCCTATGCAACTTTATTTGGCCTCATCGTAGACGCATATTCATGTTTGTTCGATTATGAGCACTATTTAAGTCATCAGTATTGATCGAAACTGATAGTCAAATGTGCAAAAGAAAAACCACATTCAACACAACAAGAGGTGGCAAAATATTTTTGAAAGGGTCAAAATCATTTTGTAATTGAAAACATGGAGCCACAAGATCAATCATCCACAAGATGCAATATCAATACAATTATAGATTTCAACCCAAATATATAAACAAAAATAATATGCACAAAGGTGGGCCACACCCCACCAGAAACAAATATCATTTATCCTCAAATGCAAATAAACATATCCAAAAGTCAAAAAAAGGTAAGACAGAGAGGGAGGCAAATAGGGGATCCTGTCTAGTCGATCACTTTATCAGTCTGGGTATCAGTGCCTGGTGCATCCATCTGGACTTGGGCATCAGTGCCCGGGGTAACCTCTGAAGGACTAGCCCTACTGGAGTCGGCTAGAGGTGTATCTACCAAGGAAGCCTGCACAACTGCATTTACCATGGCCTCCTCCACCTCAGTAAGGCCTTCATATGAAGCCTCCTCAGAAATGCCATGCATCTCCTCATCCGTCTCTGCCTCAGACTCGGTTCAACTGGCACATAGGGAATCTTCACCGTCCCAAAAATCATAGACATATTAGTGGACTTCAGCTGGTCCACATCTCTCCTCAACTCAGCAATGACGGCTTTTAAAGCCGTCACCTCCTCTGTGTCCCCTTGGTCACGCTCACACACCGCTATCCTTGCCGCTAGGGCATCAATAGTGGTGCTCAACAGTGTCACAATATCAACTAGGGTAGTCTGAATCATGCCTGGAACGGAGGCCTCGAGCCTGGAAGTCTGACGATCAGAAGAGTAGGTAAGCTGCCCCATCCGTAGTAGGGAAGCCTGGGTGAGTGGGGTCCGGGAAACAACAAAAACAGTAGGTCTAGGAGGTAGTGTGGCATCAGAAGAACTTGGAGTATCAGAAGGGATAACAATAAGAGTACTTGAAGGCTCAAAGGCCTGAGTAGGCAAAGATACCTCTGCAGGTGGTGATTCTGTGTCCACCGAGGCTGCCTTCTTCTTCTTCTCCGCTTCATTCTTTAAATATTCTACCTCAATGCTCCGGATATCCGTAGAGGATGTGGGCATCACTTCCATATCCTTCTTTTCATCTCTAGGTACCCAAGCCCAGTTGCACTCTGATGTTCCTGGTGATCACCCTCACTCTCAGAAGTGGTGAGGTATGTGTCATAGATGCTTTTGCTGTCGGAGTTTGCCTCTAGTGAAGCAGGTGTCTTCTCCTTGCCTTTGCCTTTCCCATTAGTTGTGGGAAGTTTAGAAGCCTTGCCCTTTGATGCAGCTGCATCCTCGTTGATTTTGACCCATTTTTCCCTATTGCAGAGTGGAATGTTTCTACCTGCAACTTTAGGTCTAGCCATATCTGCAAAACATTGGATGAATTTAGAAACAATTCAATTAAATGCACAGAAAAGCAGTTGCAGACAGGCTCGCCGAACCGGTCGGCGAGTCGCCGAATATCTTTGGCGAGCTAGATCAGGCTCACTGAAGGGACTAGCTCAAACATCTCAGCAAGTCGGTGATGAAAGGGCCTTTTTGGTGAAACATCGACAACTTTCAACGAGCTAGGGTTAGCCTGCCGAAAGTTACAGTGCAAAAAGGGTTCTGGGGTGCAGACAAAGGGCGATCAAAAATACTTTCGGCGAGTCACCGAGTGCTTCCGGTGACCTCTCAGGCTTCTCGCCGAAAGTTAAAGAACCCAACAACACATATAACATGAAATTCAAGGTGAGATGGGGACTTCCGGCGAACCGTCGAGTGGTTCGGTGAGCTCGACCCAGCTCGTTAAACGACCCAACATTCCTACTTTCAACGCAACTTCTCGAATTAAACCCCGCAAACCCTAAAAATAAAATCAAAACATGCACTAGTTAAATTAAACTCAGACCCATAACACCCATCACCCCGAGATACTCAAACTTCTTCCGATTTTGCCAAATTTGGCTAATTGACGATATTTGCCCTTAAGAAGGACGTCACCCGTTCTATCATTGACCAAATTACTTCGTTCGGCACAAATACAAATTACTTAGACTTCACCCAATAAAACTAAACAATCATGCAAGCATAACCCCACAAAATTTAATTTTATTTCAATGCACAAAAATACAGGATTTCAAAAATAAAGACTATACGGGCAAGATTATCAAGTTAAAACATGCATTCAAACAAAAACAATTACGATCAGAGAGGCCCAACACATATCACTAAGATAACATCATTCCAAATGAGTACAAATTCAGTAAAATAAACTCGGTGTTTGAAAAACCAACCTTTTATGCCGATTAAAATACATTGAAATGCTAGGCGGCAACGTAATCCAAAGTCCGAGCACCAATCAACAACCAAAATACTTATAGAATGCAAAGATATTGAAAATACTAACTAGGTGCTAGTTTGCGAAGTTTGAAAGTGAGAGAAAGTGAAGATTCAAAATTTAAACTTTTGTCCATCTATTAAACTGTCCAGTTCCTGCCTATTCTGCGACATTAGTCGTGGTCGCCGAACCACTCGGTGACTTGCCTAACAGTCACTTACCTCACCGAGTTTTTTAGGACCTCAATTAATGTGGGGGTCCAAACGGCGGTCTACATCGGGATCGCCGACCAGGTCGGTGATTCGCCAATAATTTCCTCGGCTCGCCGAGTTTTACAGACTCCATTTTGAAGATGTCTGGAGTAAAATGACGTATTTGGTCAGGCTCGCCGACCTCTTCGGTGATTCACTGACTGGATCTTGTAGTTCGCCAACCTGCAATTTTCAAACACTTTCCACACTAAGGCCTGCACAATCAACACACCATTATTTCTAAAACAAAAATAAAGTAATAAGGGATCTTGGGTTACCTCCCAAGCAGCGCCTTAGTTAACGTCGTGGCACGACGCAAATCAACATTTAAATTCTATTTTTGGGGTTAGCCATAGCATCACTCGACAACCCCCTATTTTTCTGCAGGTAGAGAGGAGGCATCACATGACCCACAAGGTTCTCGAGTAGCTGGATAGATCTGAAATGAGAACCAATCAGTTGTTTCATCACTGCGATGTTCCCCTTCATCTCTTCCAGCACTCTATCATGCTCATTTACCTTGTGGAGAATGATTGAGAGCATTCTTTCGACACGTTTACCCTCATTGTCCTTAGGCTTTCTTCACTCATGAGGAGGGATGTATATGTCCTTCCTCTTGCATTGGACTTCAATTTCCATTATCTTTTTGGCCAACTCATATATCTGAGACATCAGTGCGGCCAACATGAAGTCCTTCTCTACTTCTTGGTTTTTTTCAGCCATGTGATCAAGCAGGTGGGCTGCTATCACATAAGGCTGTTGCGTAATACCACCCAGAATGAGTTGGTCAGCCAATACCTTGTTTCCGGGACCAAGACTTCTGTAAAAGCAATCTAGAAGGACTATATCGGGAATTTCATGATTTGGGCATTGAACTAGCAGTTCTTTAAACCTTACCCATGCCTCATGAATCTGTCCACCTTCCAATTGTTTGAACATCATCACTTCTATTGGACGAAACTCCATTTGTTCTCAATTAAAGCCTGACATGCTCACCACCTCTATTTCAAAGCTCAGATAGCAAAACAAAACTACAAATTAAGTGAGTAGCACTATAACTAACTAGAGCAAAATTTGACTTGCCTAAAAATTCTCAAGGAACACCATTCCCCGGCAGCGACACCATTTTTATGAGATCGCTATCAAAGATACTTCATCCAATACTAAGCATCAACGATTGTTCAGTAGTAATATAACCCAACCAAGGGTTGAGATCATTTCCACAGGGAGTGGTTCGTACTCAAGAAAAATAGAAAAGCATAAACATGCTCAAGTCAACTATAGCAAAGAAACATTTACGAAGAAAAACATAATAAATTAAGGGGTTGACTCAAGTGTCAATTATCAACAAAGGGGAGTTTGTAGTCAATTAGCAACTAAAAATAGCAAGTAATAAGAAAATGCAACTATGGAGACGGGTAATTGCTTTTGATAGTAAATCACTGTAAATTGGTAACTAGGCTAAACTATAGTGGGGGTAAACTTTCTCTCGAATAATTTACCTCGAATCAAATTGGTTTCTCTCGAACACCAATAAGTGGCAATGAAGCACAACCTTCGCCTTAGTCCATTCACTCTCTTGAGATTAATGTGTGGAGAAAGTTTAGGATTCACTCTATCGAGCTGAACCCTCGACAATCCAATAACCACAGGCCATCGATTAAGTGTTTTTGGTTTTAAAACTTCTCTCTCAAGTAAGCCAAAAACACGAAGTTGAAATTGTATTTGCAACTACAACCCCACTAAATTTAAACACAACCACTGAACGAAATCACCTTTAAATAATGAATAAACAATCAATTAGCAATACGCAACAGTTAATTCAACCCATAATCACATAATCACACCCTAAGAATTGGGGTTTTTTCCTACACATAATAAAAGAGAAGGAATCGATACCAAATTGCATAATAATGAACTGGGTCCAATTTAAATTCAGTTGAAACAAGTCTATGATGAAGAATCGTCAACACCCACTTCCAATTTCTTGGAATTGGATGTCTTCAAATCTTTAAAAGCTAAAGGAAAATTGTCTCTACACTGAGTTCTCTACTTGAAAACTTGAAAAATAAAATATTATCTCTGAAATTACATACTAAGATAAAAATTCAAACAAGTATTTATAGTTGTCAAAAAGTGTGCTGCGAAGGATCACTCGGCACAGTAAGTCGGGATCACCAATCTACTCGGAAATCCCTCCTTTGGTCATTCCTATCACCGTTTCGCTTTGGCTTTCAGCACTTCAGGCTCTGTAACTTTGGGCGATAAAGCACTACATCGCAGAATCATTTGGCGACTCGCTGACTGCTCCTTTCTATCGCCTATTTGATTTTATCCTTTAGGGCTTGGCACACTGTAACATTGGGCGAGACCAAGGCCACTCGATGAATCGCCCAATGGTTTAGGCGATCCTCAGGCCTTCTTTTCTTTGTTCTTTCGGCTACCTTGTTCCTTTTTTCTCCATAGTGTCCATGCTTTGTCCCTAAGTTCAAATACTTAAAATTCAAGTATTTACATAAGTTATTGAGTCAAAATATGCATTTGAGGACACTAATTCTATTAAAATCAAGCCCTAAATGAGTTTAAATCGTGGACTCATCATGGCGTATAGCACCGAAGACCTATCAACAAGCGGGTGGGTCTGGTTTCTTAGAGACCGCTGGATCAACACTTGGGTCACCCTAAGTTGTGCCCATATCAACAATCACAACACCCTTAGTAGTGCTATCAGCCACTCTCACCGCACCATCAGTAGTGTGCACATCAACCCTCGTCACACCATTAGTAGTGCTCATACTACTAGAGGCACCAACTCCTACCTCCCTAGCTCGCTTCTGGCGCGTCTCTTTATCCACTATGGATGCCATCCGGGCTGCCTCAATATTTTGGCGCTCCCTATTGCGAGCTCTCCTAGCCTCAGTGTCCTCTGAAGTTCGACTAGAGCGAGTGCGCTTCCCAGCATGGCAGAAAGGAACATGCAACAACATTTCATCTCTGAATAGTGCATCTACCACCGTATTATCGACTGGTGCTATGGGTGCGGACTCGAGCTCAGTCTCTAGAGGAACAAGAAGTCTAGTAATATTAGCACGGAGGCTCTCTACCTTCTTCTAGAGGGTGGTCACCTCATTAGTCGGGGCCGGTCTCTCAAGGACTCTCAACTCAAAAGCATTCAGGCTCTTATTAATGGCCTGGACCTTTTGATCCATTAATGGCACCGTCCTCTGCTCCATCCTAGCCTCGGACTTTGCTATAGCACGCTGCATCCGTGGTCGCATAAGCTGCAAAAAAGTAGCCATCTCTGTCTCGAGCTAACGGTATGACAACATACTCTGAAGAGTAAGTGGCTCTGGAGGCACTAGGGGCCTGACTAGTGGCCGGAGAATAGGAAGTCGGGGTATCCTCAGTAGGGGCTGGAGGGGTAGGATACTTACTATGCATATGCTCCACATCTGCAACTAAGTCTGCTCCCAGTGGTGGCACCTCACCCCGTGGCTCTCTGGGTAGTGCCACCACATTCGCCTCGTCTCGAATTAGGCCTATATCCAGGCTCTTGGTCGCTTGGATCTATGTATAAAAATGCCAGACCGGCACTCCAGAATCCCTGCACAATTGAAAGATGAGGCATGGAAAAGGGTAAGTGGTGGTGTCCTTGAAGGCCCTCTCATGAATCTCCGCAATGATCATGCGGGCGAAATCCATCTCAAACCCAGCAACAAGGGCTGACACCATGATGCGCGATCCCAAGTGAGTGCACTATCAACCTGGATAGGAGACACCCGATTTCGTACCAACAACCAGAAGAATTTGGCAACAAAAGTCAATGTGGCCTTCTTGATGCTCAAACCCGGAGTGCGGACCAACTTGGCGTTCTCTCCATCTGTACCAATATGATGGGCCAACCAGTGCAATAGACTCTCCCTCTGCTCTGCATTCCTCTGAAGTACCCCGTTCCTTACCAAGTCCCAATGATAATCAAACTCAGCCGTATTTATAGCTAGAGTATGGCCCGGGCCGTAGAGGAATATGTGAATAGTAGCCTCTGATATGTCAATTGAGAACCCACAAACCAAACTAGCCTTTAGTGGAGATTGGTGTAACGCCCTGAGAGCACCCCCTAGGCGTCACCGGCATACAAGACTCCGAAAAGTCTCATACAAGCCTCATAGCATTCAGAATATTCGATATAAGGAAAATGGTACGGAATTAAAACTTTTCTTTTATAAATCCAACAATCGAAAACATTAAAAGCAAATGGAAGTCTATCGTCTCACATAGCCATCTAAACAACATACTTGAAAAAAAATAGGGCCATGACCCTTTACAATCGAAGTCTTAACAATAGTCTATTACATGAAATAAAGGGAACATCTAAAGTACTTGTCCTCGATCTATAAGGACATACCAAAAGTCTTGGGGAACTCAAATCCAAGCTTCAACTAGAGAAAGCAAGTCAAATGCCGGGACCTACACTTGTAGTAAAACATGAAGAAGCGTGGGTTAGCACAATTAAGTACTAAGTATGATGGCCATGCAAAAACATGCTTAAAACAGACGTTTTATTTAAAAGTCATGCTTTTATGCCATTTTGATAAAACTTCATGAACATAAGTATAAGAGGCATAATATTCAAACATAACTAACATACAAGTCATTTCATCACATTGTAGACATAATCAATATATAAACCATTACCTTCACATTAAGCGTTCACCTCAAGTAACACTCAAGCTATGCTTTGTGCAATGTACGGATAGCATCCCATACCACATTCATTCATTTAACATTATAAAGGAACACACCTTGACTAATCTCAAAGTCTACTTGTGCAATGCATAGATGACATCCCATACAACCATCCACACTAAAGTAGTACATTCTTGAGAAGCCATAGTTCATTAACATTCTTTGTAGGGGTAAGCCTTAACCGACATAGACATGAATGCTAGATCATGGAATCCCGGCGTCACCCTCACCAAATAAGGGATTCCTACTTGCCTAAAGTAGGACCGTTACATTTTAGCTTAGGCAGATCCACTAGCTATAAACCTATGTGGGCACATAGTTAAGGGATAAGGAGATTGCTACTAGATTCCCCACCTCAACTCACATATAAGCATCCATCTCAAGAGATTGTTACTAGATACCCCACCTCAACTCACGTATGAGTATCCAGCTCAATTAATATCCTCACGGTGCTTGGCATTATTCCCCATAGAGTATTTGACATTCATTATTATGGGATAAGAGATTGCTACTAGATACACCACCTCAACTCACGTATGAGTATCCATATCAAACCCAACATTCATTCATTGGATAACTCATAGGTTCAAAGTTGAGAATAACCTTTCAACTAAGAATCCCATTATCATTCATTAGTGTACAATTGAGAATAGACTTTCAATCAACACATCATTATCATTCATTAGTGTACAATTGAGAATAACCTTTCAATTGACACATCATTATCAACATGATCATAGAAACTTCATTCATTAGTCATTCATGAGTGTGTGTGAGAATAGCCTTTCAAAAACAACCACACCATTACATTATGATCACAATCACCTTAATTTCATATATACACGAAAAGGAAGCCTAAGCCTACCAATTCAAGACACAACATTACATTTAAGAAACCCTTCACATTCTACCATCATCATTCATAAGATCATAATTGAACATAACTTTCATTCAATAAAAAAATTGCATTCTAAGTAAGTAAACACCTCCACCTTTCAAGTGGATCAATAGATCAAGCACAATTCTACTCTAACATGTAATTTGATCATAACTTACCCTTCAAGTCTAAGAACCAACATCAATCCATAAATCCAATATACTATAATAGATAATGAAATTAACATGATTCAATCACTTAATTCAATATAAGCATCAACAATTCAACAGACTTGCATAATCAATCAACTCCCAATCACAAATCACAATTTAGGAAATTGGGGGAAAACATGGGTTCTAGGAATAAATCATCTTAATTCATATTTAAATCCAAAATTCATTCATAAATAAATGCAATAAAGCCTTTGGAAATCATTTAGAATCGAACCCATGCATAGATTGAAAACTAGGGTTTAGAGAAAACATTAGAGACTTGAAATCACTTTTGAGATTGACTCCTTGAAAGAAACTAAGTCAAGGATGAAGACCAACATACCTTTCCTTGAATAATCCCACAAAAATCCGTTGAAAAACTTGAAGATTTGACCTTGAAAGCTTGAAGTTTTCACCTCCAATGGAGGTTTCTAGAGAGAGAACTTTTGGAGGGAGGGGAGGTTTGTATTTGGGTTTTGAAATAATGAAATATAAAATAGGGTTTTAATATTTTAATACTCTTAAAATACCATAATTAACCCAAAATAACTGTCTCTCAACTTAACTCAACTTAAGGTGAATTTACCAAACCACCCCCACAATGGTCGAACCAAACCAACATTGCAGGTGTGATCCACAGACCACCATCCACAGATCGTGGATGGGTCCATGGACCATCCTTCATTGGCGTAGTTCGTGGCTGTGGCTTGCATAAGGGGGCTTGACCTACGGAGGCCATCCACGGGGCGTAGACCCCTTACCGTAGGTCATAACATTTTTGACAAGTTTCTCTTTTGGGGCAGCCTTGGGGGTTAGGCTTTAGGGTCCTCCTCAAGGACCCCTAGGGTGGTCCTTGGGGAGTCGTACCTTGACGTTTAACCCCTAAACCCCTCAAACATAGCTCGAGACAATATTTTACACCCTCAAACCTCACAACAACTCCAAGACACACTAGTTAGGCTCTAGTTTCATTTATTCGTTTTACGGGTCGTTACAGCTGGGAAACAGGCTTGGTCCATTTTTCAATCGAACCTCGGAGGGTGGCTGCGTACGAAGCATAGAACTCCCTCACGATATCCTCATTAAATGACCCTGGGCTATGGGCCATCCACTCGCACCAGTGCCTTTGAAATAGTGCCTGGATGTCAGGCATAGTATGAAGGCTGCTTGTAAGAGCCCGATGCTCCTTGGTAATCAATCGAGCTATGCTCTTTCTCATTTGTCATCCTGGATTCTTGGTATATCTGCCACTGACCATCTACACACCACATGTTTTGCTCTTCCGCGACTGGGGCAGGATCGATGCTCGGTGGCACTGGAGTGTTCTCTATACTAGTCGCCTCATCAGACGAGGCAGTCCTCCCAGATGAACTAGAGCCAGATGTGGACTCGAATTCGGAGTTAGAAGCAGAAACGGACTCAGACCCAACTAGTAAACCGAATAATGCATCCTTTTCATCAGACTGGGAGACAGTGACTACGTCAGAAATTACCCGCCGAGCTTGTTTTCGTGTGGTGTGTGCGGTAGTGAGCGGTGTTCTGGTAGGAGGTAGGACATATGCTGGTTCAGCCTCTGTATCTGTATCCTCATTGATCAGCCCAAAAGTCGGAGCTACAGATTTGGATTTGCCCTGTACGACATATACCAGAGCTTTATTGGGAGCCATGGTACCTGTGGAGGCTTAGTTAGTACCAAAATAGACCAATGATACACTCGAAATGTTTTTAGACTAAAGAACGAACCAAAACAAAAATTGAAAACAAATCTGGGCAGTAGCTTCAGTGGTCACCTATGGTGGGTACCTACGGTCCGTAGGTTGACCTACGGTCCGTGGGTCTCCTCTGTAGATCAGAGATCCCAAAAGGTTGGGCTATGATAGAAACCACGGATGTGCAGAATGGTCCGTAGGTTGACCTACGGACCTTAGTCCACTTTCGTTGTTCCACACTTAGTGGATTCGCTATGTGCAACAGACCCATGTACATGATGTACGGTCTGTAGGTTGACCTACGGTCCATGGACTGGGTCTCGTGGGTCAGATATGTGCCAAGTATCAGTCATGCCTCAGTTTTAAATCATGTTTTTCAACAATTCAACAATCACCCATAGTCTAATCATGTATTTCAACATAGTTTATGATAGTTTGTCATCCCTAGGGTTCCGTTTACACATTATTTCACATTCATTGCATACAAAACTAGGAACCCTAAGTCAAAATTGACATTTAGACTATTTACCCATAGTTATTTGATTAAAAAGATAACACAATCACATTCTATCGTCCCAAGGATGTTTCTAACTATAGTTTATCATGCAATTTCATAAAACAAACAATCCAAGGTCAAGACTGATGAGTCCACAATTTGGACTCATTCACGACTTGTTTTTAATAAAATTAGTTTCCTCAAATGCTTATTTTGTCTCCATAACTGATGTAAATTCTTGAATATCAGGTATTTGAACTTTAGAGACAACGCATGGACACTATGGAGCAAAAAGAAACAAGGCAACCAAAATAATGAAGAAAAGAAGGTCTGAGGATCGCCCAAACCATTGGGCGTTTCGCCAATGGCCTCAGACTCGCCTAATCTTCAAAGGCGCCAAGTGCTGAAGGAGGTAACCACGTTGGCAATGGGAAAGTTTAGTCGGTGAATCAACGAATTACCTTGATACCGCCTAAAGTTAAAGAATGTGGAGCAAAATGAAGAATATTTTAGGTGAATAGTAGAACCAGTTGGCGAGTCGCCGATCCATTCGGCGAAAGACAACCAGATCGGCAAAGGTTGTTGAAGAAGATTTGAACACATGTAGACAGGTGAAACAAAAGGAAAAAGGTAATTCACGGAAGTGCTTGGCAACCCAGATCTGGATCGCCTAAAGTCACAATAGCCAAACCAAGAATAAAAAAAAATTAAAGGCGAAATGAAGAACACTCGGCGAATCGCTGACAAGTCGGTGACACCCGACTAACCTCGCCGAATGGCCCATGGCAGCCACACATCAGACTTGTTTAAATTAATTTTTGGAGATGGAGGAGGGCATTCAAAAAGGGGTGAACGACGAAAGTAGAGAGTGAAACACCATAAAAGGTTTTTGAGAGTGATTTTTATCGGTATTTTTTTCCAAAAGATTTTGTAATCAATCAAATCTCTTGTTTATTTCCCCATAAAACCCTAATTTTTCTGCTTTTATTTATGGGAAGAAAGATGGATGTTGATTTTCTTTCCATTTTTAATATGATTGGCTAAAACTCTTAACTTGGGGTTTTGACTATGAAGCCAATTGTTGAATTTTGCTAAGTGGGTAGTGTTGAAATACAAGCGGGGAGGTTGATTTGAAGTGGGTCTGGATCGTTATGGTGAATTGAAGTTATTTTGCATTATTTAGTGCAATTATTTTCGTGTTGTGAGCTTGCTCGAGAGAGAAGTTCAGAACCAAAGTAACAATCTCAGCATCCTTAGTAGTGGGTTATCCGGATTTCAGCTTCAGAGAGTGAAGCAAGGAACCTATCCTTTGTATCTAGCTCGAGAAAGAGTGGATTTGATGAGGGCAAAGGGCTGGGCATTTTCCAATTGGTGATGAAGTTTGAGAGAATTCGTCATAGAAAAGGTAATTGTTCGAGAGAGAATTATCTTATACATAGTCTAACCTACCCACAACAAAATGACCTACGTTGGTATCAACATTTACCTTCTAAAGTGAAATTTGACAATTGGTTGGTGAAATCCCCAAGTTTTACTCTAATATTTGTTTACTTCGTAATTATTCGTGAATTTGGGCTTGAAGTTGATAGATACTCCATAATCTTAAAATTATAGTGGAAATATCATTGAAGAGACTATAGCAAATCCTAATCTTTGAATTTGAAAGAAAGCCTACTCCCTTGTGACTCGACCCCAAACCTTGGTTGGGTTACTTTGCTATTGTACGATCGTAGACACTTGAATCAGAAGTTGTGTCTTGATTATGCAAACAAAATGGAGCCGCTGTCGGGCAGTAGTGTTACTTAGAATTCTTTGATTAAAGGTTTTACAATCTCAAATTTATTGGCTGTAATGAATTAGTTTTGGCTGCTTTGTGTACTTGTTGGCTGAACTACCTAGAAGTGAACATGAGTGATGAAGAAATGAAAGACAGTCAAGCAGGTCATCGAGACGGCATTTATGACGTCAATAATGTCTACAACCTGAATAAGTCCAGTGGAAGGAGGGCAATTTGCTTCCCACAGACTGATGGGAATGTGATGTTTAAAGTCACTAGAACAACTCTCCACCTTCTCTAAATGAAGGGACTTTATGGAGGGCTAGTTCATGAAGACCCGCATGAGCATGTAAGAAGCTTTATAGAAGTTTGCAGTCCTCTAGCATTCAAGGGAGTGTCGCAAGAGTCAATTCAACTGCGGCTATTCCCATTGTCTTTAAAGGAAGAAGATAATGAGTGCTTAACCGAGTTACCAAATAATTCCATCACATCATTAGAGGAGTTGGTTGAAGCATTTAACACAAGATTTTTTCCTCCATCAAGAATGATGAAACTTAGAGACGAAATTCAAGGTTTCAAGCGAAGGGAAGGAGAACAAATCCATGAAACATGGGTGAGATTGAAGAAGATCCTACTTAAATGCCCAACTCATGGGCTAACAAATGATTTGTTACTTCATTATTTTTACCGAAGTCTTGATTCGATTAATAAATGGGTGGCTGACCAGTTGGTACGAGGATGAATAATGTTACAATCATTTGAGGTGGCTTCATTTCATTTAGATGACATGACTAGGATAAATCTAACATGGTATACCAAAGAGGATCAAGTCGATCCATTCCATTTTAGATTAACAAAAGAACAACTAGATAAAGAGAAATAGAGAGACAAAAACATCAAGAAGATGTTGACCCAAATGGAAGTTCTACAGGAGCATATAAAGGGAACATGTGGAGTGTTCAGAGTTGAGGAGGGTTCGTCCTCAAGCTGTTCTAAGCCTGGGGAGAATCAAGGTTGGACCTCCAGAAGATGTGAGGAGGGTTTCAACCCACGCCATTGGGAGCGAGGTGGAAATCAAGGTTGGAACCATCATAAGAGGTTGAGTCAAGGAGATACCATTAAGATTTATCCGAACAAAATGAATACTGGAGAAGAGAAGATGAATATGAAGAGAACCACACTCACTCAAGTGAGAGCCCAAAATCTAGGGGTAATGCAAGTAGTCCCTGCGTGAATGATTTACTTTCACATATTATTGATAAAGTTGAAGGCTCGGATGATTTATTAAAAGGGATGAAAGCTGACTTCTCATCCTTGAACAATAAAGTGAACTCGCACGCAGATGCAATCAAGGTCCTTGAAGGTCAATTAAGTTTACTTACAATAAAATTGAAACAAAAGATGGGGACAAATGATAAAGATAGAGGGCTGGCCATTGTCACTCGGAGTGGAAAAGAAGTAAAAGGTGATGCGATAGGAAATGAGGAAGTGCACATGCAAAATGAAAGCAAAGATATGGAGGATGAAAAAATACCCATCCCACAAGACACTATAAGGGGGACGCAAAATGAGTTGGAGAAACACAAGCCATGCCTAAAAGTCAAGCAACCTTTACCCAAAATACCTCCTCTATTTCCTCAACGCCTCAAGAAGAAGAATGAGGATGAAAAGTTCAAGAAGTTTTTATCAATGTTCAAAACCTTATTGATTAATCTCCCTCAAGTGGAAGCATTGTTGGAAATGCCGAGTTACACCAAGTTTATGAAGGAGTTAGTCACAAAAAAAGGAGCTTAGATTTTGAGACGATCGAAGTCTCTCACAGTTGTAGTGCGATTATGACGAAGGAGTTGATCGAGAAGAAATATGATCCTGGGGCATTCACCTTCCCGTGTACCATAGGCATGCTCAAGTTTGCAAAGGCCTTATGCGATCTAGGAGCAAGTATTAATCTAATGCCTTATGCTATTTATAAACAACTCGAATTGGGTGAACCACATGCTACAACTATGAGACTCTTGATGGCTGACAGATCAATCAAGCATCCAATTTGGATACTTTATGATATTTTGGTTAAGGTCGTCAGGTTCATCTTTCTGGCTGATTTTGTCATACTCGACTTTGACATAGACGCTGAAATTCCTATAATCTTGGGAAGGCCATTTTTGGGAACTAGGATAGCGTTGGTGGATGTCGAGATTGGGGAACTGCAATTTCAGGTTTATGATGATGAAGTCACCTTTGTTGTGTGCAAGTCAATGAAACACCCCAGTGACATTCATGTAATCTCAAATGATGACATGATCGAGTGTAAGCCATCTGGTGTTTAGCAAAGAACCCCTTGAAGTTGTGTGGGCTAACGATGAAGAGTTTGAAGTTCAAGGCCAAGATGAAGTGGTGGCCGCATTTTCAAATATGGGGGAAGTCATAAAGACTCCAATGAAGTTGGACATCGAATTAAAAAATTGAGAGAGCCCTCCTGCCAAACCGTCGATCGAAGAACCACCAAGTCTCAAACTTAAGGTATTACCTTCGCACCTTTGGTATGTTTTCTTAGGCGAAAATAACACCTTGCCGGTGATTATTACGGCTGACTTACTTGATTGGCAAGTAAAATTGCTCCTTGAAGTACTGAAAAGGAATATAAAAGCCATCGGTTGGACTATCGTGATATAGTGGGCATTCCTCCAGGCATTTGCACACACAAAATTCAGCTTGATAGTGGTTGTAAACTGAGTGTTGAACATCAGCGAAGATTGAACCCGCCAATGCAAGAGGTGGTGAAAAAGGAAATAATAAAGTGGTTGGACGCGGGAGTAATCTACCCAATTGCAGATAGCAAGTGGGTCAGTCCGGTGCAATGCGTACCGATAAAAGGAGGAGTCACGGTTGTCTCTAATGACAAGGGGGAACTTGTACCTATGCGTCCTGTGACAGGATGGAGAGTTTCCATGGACTACCGAAAACTAAACTCATGGACTGAAAATGATCATTTCCTTATGCCCTTTATGGATCAAATGCTTGACCGACTATTAGAGAGAGGGTGGTATTGCTTTTTGGATGGGTACTCTGGCTATAATCAAATCTCCATTGCACCGGAGGACCAAGAGAAAACAACTTTTACATTCCCATATGGTACTTTTGCCTTCAAACGAATGCCATTCAGATTGTGTAATTCCCCTGCTACATTCCAGCGTTGCATGCTATCCTTTGCTAACATGGTGGAAGACTCAATGGAAGTATTTATGGATGATTTCTCAATTGTGGGTGACACATTTGCTGAATGTTTAGAGCACTTAGGTCAAGTTCTCCAAAGATGTATGGAGACCAATTTAGTCCTGAATTGGGAAAAGTGTCATTTCATGGTCAAGGAAGGAATTGTGCTTGGTCACAAAAGCGGCTGGAAGTCGACAAAGCAAAAGTCAACGTAATTGAGAAATTACCACCACCAATTCATAAAGGGGGTTCGAAGTTTTTTGGAACATGACAGATTTTATAGGAGGTTCATCAAAGATTTTTCAAAGATTGCACTTCCTTTATGCAAACTTTTGAAAAAAGAAGTGAAATTTCACTTTTATTATGATTGTATGGTCGGTTTTAACTGCCTAAAAGAAAAACTGATTCCCACTCGAATCATCATTAGTCCTGATTGGTCAGAGCCATTTGAAGTAATGTGTGATGCAAGCGGCATGTCATTGGGTGTAATGTTGGGACAAAAACGAAGCAAGCTCTTTCATCCCATTTATTATGCAAGCAAAACTTTAAACAGTGCTCAATGTAACTACACAGTTACAGTGCAAGATCTACTTGTAGTGGTTTATGCGTTTGAGAAATTTCGCGCATACTTGCTAGGAACGAAAGTGATTATTCACACTGATCATGCTACATTGCGTTATCTAATGGTAAAGAAACATGCCCAACTGAGATTGATAAGGTGGGTGCTTTTATTGAAAGAATTTAATTTTGAAGTCAAAGATAGAAGGGGTTGTGAAAATCAAGTGGCAGATCACTTGTCACGATTGGAAGGAAAACAGACTGATGAGCTGGAGGTCGAAATCAAAGATGTCTTTCCTGATGAACAAGTATTCGCAGTAACCCTCGTACAACCACCTTGGTATGCTTATTTTGCAAATTATTTGGTGTGTGGATTAATACCGGATGGACTGAACTTCTACCAACAAAAGAAATTATTGTTCGATGTTAAGAAATATCTATGGGACAAGCCATATTTGTTTAGAGAGTGTGCTGACCACATCATCAGAAGGTGTGTTCTGGAAGAAGAGGCTAGGGAGATCCTATATGCTTCCCACGCTTCGCCGGTAGGAAGGCATCATGGTGGTGTTTAGACAACAGCTAAGGTGCTACAAAGCAGGTACTACTGGTTGTCTTTATACAAAGATGCATATGAGTTTGTTAAGAGGTGCCCGCAATGTCAAAAGCAAGGTGGTGTATCAAAAAGACATGAGTTGCATCTGACGCCCATTTTAGAAGTGGAGCTATTTGATGTATAGGGGATCGATTTCATGGGCCCATTTGTGAGCTCATTTGGGAACAAATACATCTTGGTGGCTGTGGATTATGTGTCCAAATGGGTAGAAGTTGTCGCACTTCCAAACAACGAGGGAAAAAGTGTTGTCCAATTCTTGAAGCGCTACATTTTTGCAAAGTTTGGGACTCCGAGTGCCATTATTAGCGATGGGGGATCTCACTTTTGTATTAAATGGCTCTCAGCTGCACTGAGTAAGTATGGGGTTAAGCACAAAGTAGCAAGACCGTACCATCCCGAGACAAGTGGCCAAGTTGAAGTGTCAAACAGAGAGATCAAAAGTATTTTGGCAAAAACAGTAAATGCAAATAGAACGGATTGCTCTCGAAAGTTGGATGACACATTATGGGTGTATCACATTGCCTACAAAACTCCAATTGGTATGTCACCATATCAATTAGTTTTTGGGAAGTCTTGCCATTTGCCAGTCGAGCTAGAGCATAAAGCAATGTGGACATTAAAGAACCTAAATTTGGACTAGACAAAAACTTTAAAAGAGCGAGTAGAGCAGCTAAACGAGTTGGACGAATTCAGGTTTAAAGCTTAGGAAAGTTCAGCTCTTTACAAGGAAAAGATGAAGCTCTTCAGCTCTAAAATACTTAAGAGAGAGTTTAAGGTGGGAGATTGGGTGTTACTATACAACTCCCGACTGAGGTTGTTTCCTGGAAAATTCAAATCAAAATGGCCAGGACCATTTAGAGTGACACTAGTGATGTTTGCATAATCAAGACACTACTTCCAATGTAAGTGTCTACTATCGTACAATAGTAAAGCAACCCAACCAAGGGTTGGGGTCAAGTCCCAAGAGAGCGGTTCCTGAAAATTAGTGGTTAAGCGCGAAAGTGCTAAAGCTAACCGTAGCTAAAAACTTTATCGAATGAAGACATGACAAATTAAAGGGTTTGACACGAGTGTCAATTATCAATGGGGGATTTGTAAACAAGTAAAGAGCAAAAACAACAAAAATAAAGAGAGATACGAATATGGAGACGGGATTCTTGAGATGTGATAGGAATATAGGCTAAACTAGATCATTGGATACATGCTTTGGATAGTAAATTCGTTGAATATTTGTGACTAAGCTAGACTATATTGGGGGTAAATTCTCTCTCGAGCAACTTACCCCAAATCAACTTGGTTTTTCTCGAACACCTAGTTGCCGCTTTAAGAACAACCTCCGCCTTAGATCACTCACTCTCTCGAGCTAAGTGTGTGGGAGAAGGACAAGGGTTCACACTCTCAAGTTGAAACTCATGTTGACCTAATCCCACCGGCCATAGATTTAGTAGTTTAGTTTTACGACCTCTTGCTCGAGCAAGCCAAAAATACAAAGGTGAATTCGTATTTGCAACTACAATTTCATTATGTTCCACCACAACTACTAGACAAAATCACATTTACACAACAAATAAACCATCAACAAGCAAGACCCAATAGATAATCTAATCCATATTCACAAAATCACACCCCAAGAATTGGGGTTTTAGCTAAATATGTAAAAGAGATAAAAAGTTATACCAATCTCAGTTTCCATCAATGGGTATGCAAGATTAAGTCTTGAAACAAGTCAAGAGTGAAGAATCCACAAAACCCAAGTCCAAAATCTTGGAGTTGAAGCCCTTTGAATCTTCAAGTTCTTCAAAAACCCTCTCCAAACTTAGAACTCAAAAATAAAAGTAGAGTCTAAAAAATATTGTTTCAAAGCTAAAAATCCGATACCAAGCTAAAAACTTCAACTGGTATTTAAAGTTTTTAAAAAGTGTGTTGTGAAGGATCCATTTGGCGCAGTTAGTCGGGATCGCCGACCCATTCGGCGATCCACCCTTTGGTCTAGTTCATCGCCTTTCAGTGCTTGCCCTCAGCATCTTTGCGTCCTGGATCATTGGGTGATGGAGTACTGCTTCGCGGAACTACTCGGCGACATGCCAACTGCTCCATTACATGGCCAACTTGATCTTTCCCTTCATGGCTCAGCACACTGGAACAAAAGGTGAGATTGTAGGCCTTTCAGCAATTCGCCTAATGATTAGGCGATCGTCAGGCCGTCTTTTCTTCCTTCTTTCAGCCACTTTGTTCCTTTTTGCTCGATAACGTCCATTATTTTGTCTCTAAGTTTCAATATCTGAAATTCAAGCATTTACATCAGTTATTGAGACAAAATATGCATTTATGGACACTTATTCTATCAAACACAAGCCATAAATGAGTCCAAATCGAGGATTCATCAACACCCCTAACTTAAACTTTTGCTTGTCGTCAAGCAAACTTGAGTTCAACTGTTCAAAAAGAGAAGTGTCGAACAGTGCTACACAAGACTCAATCATGACTGTACACAACAAGACTCACTTGACTTATGCAAAGATCAAATGTGTACTCTAAGTTTAAAGTTGTGACTCACCATTATCAAAGAATCTCGTGTTCACAATATTTACTTCAAATGGAAGTTCAAGCTCAATCAAAGTGTTCAAATGCCCTCACACAAAGAATGATTCCATATTCACACAATGGTTCACAATTTAAAGCTTCAGAATCAGATGGAACGCTCACACTCACAAGGAAGAACACAATGCATAATCTCACCCATAGGTTTTCCCATATTTTCTAATCAACACTTACTTCAACTTACTCAAGATCACAAAGGTCTTTCAAGACTTGTAATGGGGCTGAGTGCAAAGGTATGGTCATTTAGTCTCAGTGACTTTCATCCTTATGAAATGTGGTGCTCTCAACACTTCCTTTCCTTTTTTTTCATCATTTCCATTAGTGCATCATAAGTCATCCTATTATTCACTTCCCATGGATTGTTTGGGAACCCCATTTCTTTTGTACTTTTCAACTTTATTCCACAACTTTTCTTTTTCACTTTTTTTCTTTGTATCTCTCTATTTTAATATTGAGTGGTTCCATTTTTCTCAATACCATGGGTTAAAGGAGATTTTCCTTGCACCTCTTGACTTGCCTATATCTTTTCACCACACCCCCAAATTAGGCTTTTTGCCTAAGTTGGCTATTCAACTAACCACAACTTCATGAGGATTATAGGTGATGGATAAAGAAAGGTCATTGTTTTCATCAAGTTTCTTCCAAAGAAAGGTAAGGCTCAAAGGGTGTTCAAAAGAGGTTCACACACTCACAAGGTAGGCCACAAAAGAGGTATGTGTCAAATTGGTTCACACTCTTTAAAGTTGCCTAAGATCATTTCAAGAGTTCACATCACATAGTCAACTGGACCGACGGGGCAAATTCTAGGTGTCATCATGCACGGTTCACTGTCACACAAGGCGTTGACACCAAAGTCAGACAAGACTCCATACTTTCGCTAGTGTGCAATGTTCATCACAAGAGACTCGATTCGATACTTGGCTAGTCACAACGAGATGCAAAAAGTTCACATATTGCCTATGCAACTTCATTTGGCCTCATCATAGCCGCACATTCATGTTTGTTCGATTATGAACACTATTAAAGTCATCAGTATTGATCGAAACTGATACTCAAATTTGCAAAAGAACAGCCACATTCAACACAACAAGAGGTGGCAAAATATTTTCGGAAGGGTCAAAATCATTTTATAATTGAAAACACGGAGCCACAAGCTCAATCATCCACAAGTTGCAATATCAATACAATTATAGATTTCAACCCAAATATATAAACAAACCTAATATGCACAAAGGTGAGCCAAACCCCACAGGAAACAAAATTCATTTGTCCTCAAATGCAAATAAGCATATCGAAAAGTCAAAATAAAGAAAGACAGAGAGGGAGGTAAATAGGGGATACTGTCTAGTTGGTCACTCTATCAGTCTTAGTATCAGTGCCTGGTGCATCCACCTGGACTTGGGCATCAGTGCCCGGGGTAACCTCAAAAGGACTAGCCCCACTATAGTCGGCTAGAGGTGTATCAATCAAGGAAGCCTGCACAACTGCATCTACTATGGCCTTCTCCGTCTCAGTAAGGCCTTCATATGAAGCCTACTCAACAACACTATGCATCTCCTCATCCGTCTCTGCCTCAGACTCGGGCTAAACTGGATCAACTGGAACATCAGGAACCTCTACCGTCCCGAAGATCATAGACATATTAGTGGACTTCAGCTGATCCACATCTCTCCTCAACTCAGCAATGACGACTTTTAAAGCCGTCACCTCCTCTGTTGGCCCTTGGTCATACTCACACATCGTTATCCTAACCGCTAGGGCTTTAATAGTGGTGCTCAATGGTGTCACAATATCAGCTAGGGTAGTCTGAATCATGCCTGGAATGGAGGACTCGAGCCTGGCAGCATGATGATCAGAAGAGTGGGTAAGCTGCCCCATCCAGAGTAGGGAAGCCTGGGTGAGCGGGGTCTAGAAAACAACAAAAACTGTAGGTCTAGGAGGCAGTGTGACATCAGAAGAACCTGGAGTATCAGAAGGGACAACAATAGGAGTACTTGAAGGCCCAGGGGTCTGAGTAGGCAAAGATACCTCTGCAGGTTGTGATTCTGTGTCCATCGGGGCTGCCTTCTTCTTCTTCTCCGCTTCATCCTTCAAATATTCTGCCTCAATCCTCCGGATATCCGTAGAGGATGTGGGCATCACTTCCACATCCTTCTTTTTATATCTAGGTACCCAAGCCCATTTGCATAGCTTGGTGATCAATACTGGGAAGGGAAGTGATGTCTGGTGCTTCTTGTCCCTTAAGACCATCTCATGTTCCACAATCCTCTCCAAATTTAGTCTCTTCCCATCAATGATGCAACCCATACAGGCTGTTTTGGCGAGGCGTAGGATGGATTTGTTCTGGGATGGCATGATAGTACTGCTGACGAAGCCAAACCAGAACCTCACAGCTATGTTTAAATCCTTCCTCTTAATAGGTGGTCCAACATCAAGCCACTTTGGAGCATCATCTGATATTAGTGGGGCCAACCACCTCTTTATGTTCTCCAGAGTCTTTGTTCTAATCAGGTGCTGGCAATAATCATCAATGTCATTAGAGCACCCCAGGACTGTGTTGATTGCATCACATCACACTTCACCCTTCTGCCTCTAACTACCACGTAGTCAACTAGTTTGAAATCAATTGCCTGCTTCTTCCTTTGTGGTATCAAGGTACTGTAAAACTCATTGACCCAATTTGGAATATACGGGCCACGGGGCTTGGTGAAGATCTGAAATTTATGAGCGTTTAGACATCTCATAATCTCAGGGTACCTTTAAATAACTTCATCTGTGGATATGCACTTCTCCTCAATGATTTTCCTCAGCCCCTCAGTCTTTAGTCTATTCATCGACTTTGGAGAAGGGCCCTGTACTGGGGGTGCCAACACCATTGCTTGTTCTGGAACTGGAGGAGTAGGAGTGGTAGGATGAAGATTCCTGATCCTAGATGGATCATTCATCTTTTTAGATGGTAGCTCTGCCCTCTATCCTATGACAAGCTCATCATCATCATAAGTTGCTCTCTAATGTTCCTGGTGCTCACTCTCACTCTCAGAAGCGATGAGGTACGAGTCATAGATGCCTTTGCTGTCGGAGCTTGCCTTTGGGGAAGCAGGTGTCTTCTCCTTGCCTTTGCCTTTCCCACCAGTTGTGGGAAGTATAGAAGCCTTGCCCTTTGATGCAACTGCATCCTCGTTGTTTTGACCCCTTTTGCCCTATTGCGGGATGGCATGTTTCTACCTGCAACTTTAGGTCTAGCCATATCTGCAAAACATTGGATTAAGTTAGAAACAATTCAATTAAAAGCACAGAAAAGCAGTTGCAGACAGGCTCATCGAACCAGTCGGTGAGTCGCCGAATCTCTTTGGCGAGCTAGATCAGGCTCGCTGAAGGGATTAGCTCAAAAATCTCAACAAGTCGGCGATGAGAGGGCCTTTTAGGTGAAACACCGACAGCTTTCAACGAGCAAGGGTTAGCCCGCCGAAAGTTACAGTGCAAAAAGGGTTCAGAGGTGCAGATAAAGGGCGATCAAGAATACTTTCGGCAAGTCACTAAGTGTTTCCGGTGACCTCAGGCTTCTCGCCGAAAGTTACAGAACCCAACAACACATATAGCATGAAATTAAAGGTTAGATGGGGATTTTCGGCGAACCGCCGAGTGGTTCGGCGAGCACGACCCAGCTCGCCAAACGACCCAACGTTCCTACTTTCAACCTAACTTCTCGAATTAAACCCCACAAACCCCAAAAATAAGATCAAAACATGCACCAGTTAAATTAAACTCAGACCCATTACATCTATCACCCCGGGATACTCAAACTTCTCCCGGTTTTGCCAAATATGGCTAATTGATGATATTTGCCCTTAAGAAGGACGACACCCGCTCTATCATTGAGCAAATTACTTCATTAGGCACAAATACGGGTTACTCAGACTTCACCCAACCAAACTAAACAATCATGCAAGCATAACCCCACAAAATTTAATCTATTTCAGTGCACAAGAATACAAGATTTCAAAATTCAAGACAATACGCGCAAGATTATCAAGTTAAAACATGCATTCAAACAAAAACAATTACGATCAGAGAGGCCCAATGCACATCACTAAGATAAGATCATTCCAAATAAGTACAAATTCAGTAAAATAAACTCGTTGTTTGAAAAACCAACCTTTTATGCCGATTAAAATACTTTGAACTGCTAGGTGGCAATGTAATCCAAAGTCTGAGCACCGATCAACAACCAAAATACTTATAGAATGCAAAGATATTGGAAATTCTAACTAGGTGCGGGTTTGCAAAGTTTGAAAGTGAGTGAGTGAAGATTCAAAATTTAAACCTTTGGCCATCTATTAAACTGTCCAGTTCCTGCCCATTCGGCGACGTCAGTCGTGGTCACCGAACCACTCGGTGACATCCCTAACGGTCACTTACCTCACCGAGTTTTTCAGGACCCTCAGTTAATGTGGGGGTCCAACGGTCTACATCGGGATCGCCGACCAGGTCGGCGATTCGCCAATAATTTCCTCAGCTTGCTGATTCTTACAGACTCCATTTTGAAGATGTCTTGAGTAAAACAACGGATTTGGTCAGGCTCGCTGACCTCTTCGGTGATTCGCCGACTGGACCTTGTAGCTCGTCAACCTGCAATTTTCAAACACATTCCACACTTAAACCTGCACAATCAACACACCATTATTTATAAAACAAAAATAAAGTAAAAAGGGATATTGGGTTGCCTCCCAAGCAACGCCTTAGTTAATGTCGTGGCACGACCCAAGTCAACAGTTAAATTCCATTTTTGGGGTTTTCCATAGCATCACTCGGCTACCGCCTATTTTGATGCGGGTAGAGATGAGGCATCACATGACCCACAAGGTTCTCGAGTAGCTGGATAGATTTGGAATGAGAACCAATCAGCCGTTTTATCACTACGATGTTCTCCTTCATCTCTTCCACTACTCTATCATGCTCATTTACCTTGTGGAGAATGATTGAGAGCATTCCTTCGACACGTTTACCCTCATTGGTCTTAGGCTTTCACTTATGAGTAGGGATGTATATGTCCTTCCTCTTGCATTGGACTTCAATTTCCATTATCTTTTTGGCCAACTCATTTATCTGAGTCATCAGTGTGGCAAACATGAAGTCCTTCTCTACTTCTTGGTTTGATTCAGCCATGTGATCAAGCAGGTGGGCTGCTATCACATAGGGCTTTTGCGTAATACCACCCGGAATGAGTTGGTCAGCCAATACCTTGTTTTCGGGACCAAGACTTCTGTAAAAACAATCTAGGAGGACTATATTGGGAATTTCATGAGTTGGGCATTGAACTAGCAGTTCTTTAAACCTTACCCATGCCTCATGAATCCGTCCACCTTCCAATTGTTTGAAATCGTCACTTCTATTGGACGAAACTCCATTTGTTCTCAATTAAATCCTGACATGCTCACCAACTCTATTTCAAAGCTCAGGTAGCAAAACAAAATTACAAATTAAGTAAGTAGGACTATAACTTACTAGAGCAAAATTTGACTTGCCTAAAAATTCTCAAGTAACACCACTCCCCGGCAGCGGCGCCATTTTTTATGAGAGCGCTATCAAATATACTTCATCTAATCCTAAGCATCAACCATCGTTAAGTAGTAATATAACCCAACCAACGGTTGAAATCATTTCCACAGGGAGTAGTTCGTACTCAAGAATTAATAGAAAAATATAAACATGCTCAAGTCAACTATAACAAAGAAACTTTTATGAAGAAAAACATAATAAATTAAGGGGTTGACACAAGTGTCAATTATCAACGAAGGGTGGGGGGCTTTGTAGTTAATTAGCAACTAAAAATAGAAAGTAGTAAGAAAATGCAAATATGGAGACGGGATTCTTTGTATGTGATTGGATTATGGGCTAAGGTAAACAACTAGGTAATTGCTTTTGATAGTAAATCACTGTAAATTGGTAACTAGGCTAAACTATAGTGGGGGTAAACTTTCTCTCGAACAATTTACCCCGAATCAAATTGGTTTCTCTCGAACACCAATAGGCGGCAATGAAGCACAACCTTTGCCTTAGTCCATTCAATCTCTTGAGATGAATGTGTGGAGAGGGTTTAGGATTCACTCTCTCGAGCTGAACCCACGACTACTCAATAACCACAGACCATCGATTAAGTGGTTTTGGTTTTAAAACCTCTCTCGAGCAAGCCAAAAACACAAAGTTGAAATTGTATTTGTAACTACAACCCTACTAAATTTAAACACAACAACTGAACGAAATCACCTTTAAACAATGAATAAACAATCAATTAGCAACACCCAACAATTAATTCAACCCATAATCATATAATCGCACCCCAAGAATTGGGGTTTTAGCTAGACATACTAAAAGAGAAGAAATCGATACCAAATTGCATGATAATCAACTAGGTCTGATTTAAATTCACTTGAAACAAGTCTACGATGAAGAATCGTCAACACCCACTTCCAATTTATTGGAATTGGAAGTCTTCAGATCTTCAAAAACTAAAGGAAAATTGTCTCTACACTGAGTTCTCTAGTTGAAAACTTGAAAAATAAATTACTATCTCTGAAATTGCATACTAAGATAAAAATTCAAACTAGTATTTATAGTTGTCAAAACGTGAGCTGCGAAGGATCAATCGGCGCAGTAAGTCGGGATCCCCGATCCACTCGGCGATCCCTCCTTTGGTCATTCCTATCACCATTTTGCTTTGGCTTGAAAAATAAAATATTATCTCTGAAATTGCATACTAAGATAAAAATTCAAACAAGTATTTATAGTTGTCAAAAAGTGAGCTGCGAAGGATCACTCGACACAGTAAGTCGGGATCGCCGATCCACTCGGCGATCCCTCCTTTGGTCATTCCTATCACCGTTTTTCTTTAGCTTTCATCACTTCAAGCTCTGTAACTTTGGACGATAAAGCACTACATCGTGGAATCATTCGGCGATTCGCCGACTGCTCCTTTCAATCGCCTATTTGATTTTGTCCTTTAGGGCTTGGCACACTGTAACATTGGGTGAGACCAAGGCCATTCGACGAATCGCCCAATGTTTTAGGTGATCCTCAGGCCTTCTTTTCTTTGTTCTTTTGGCTGCCTTTTTCCTTTTTGCTCTATAGTGTCCATGCTTTATCCCTAAGTTCAAATACCTGAAATTCAAGTATTTACATCAGTTATTGAGACAAAATATGCATTTGAGGACACTAATCCTATTAAAATCAAGCCCTAAATGAGTTTAAATCGTGGACCCATCATTGTGCATAGCGCCGAAGACCAATCAACAAGCGGGTGGGTCCGGTTTTCCCAGAGACCGCTGGATCAACACTTGGGTCACCCTCAGTTTTGCCCACATCAACAATCACAACACCCTTAGTAGTGCTATCAGCCACTCTCACCGCACCATCAATAGTGCGCACATCAACCCTCGCCGCACCATTACTAGTGCTCATACTGCTAGAGGCACCAACTCCTACCTTCCTAGCTCGCTGCTGGCGCGTTTCCTCATCAACTATGGATGCCTTCCGGGCTGCCACAATATTTTGGCGCTCCCTGTTGCGAGCTCTCCCAGCCTCAGTGTTCCGACTAGAGCGGGGGTGCTTCCCAGCATGGCAGGAAGGAACATGCAGCAGCATTTCATCTCTGAATAGTGCATCTACCACCGTATTATCGACCAGTGCTTTGGGTGCGAACTTGGGCTCAGTCTCTGGAGGAACAAAAAGTCTAATAATATTAGCACGGAGGCTCTCTACCTCCTTCCAGAGGGTGGTCATCTCATCAGTCAGGGCCAGTCTCTTAAGGCTCTCAACTCAAAAGCATCCAGGCTCTTATTAATGGCCTGGACCTTCTGATCCATTAATTGTGTCATCCGCTGCTCCATCCTAGCCTCAGACTCTGCTATAGCATATTGCATCTATGATCGCATAAGCTGGAACAGAGTAGCCATTTGTGTCTCGAGCTTTTGGACCCGAGCTAACGGTACGACAATAGACCCTGAAGAGTGAGTGGCTCTGGAGGCGCTAGTGGCCTTACTAGTGGCCGAAGAATAGGAAGCCGATGTATCCTCAGTAGAGGCTGGAGGGGTAGGATACTCACCCTGCATCTGCTCCACATCTGCAACTAAGTCTGCTTCCAGTGGTGGCACCTCAACCCGTGGCTCTCTGCGTGGTGCCACCACATTCGCCTCGTCTCGAATCAGGCCTATATCCAGGGTCTTGGTTGCCTAGGTCAATTTATAAATATGCTAGATTGGCACTCCAGAATCCCTGCAAAATTGAAAGATGAGGCATGGAAAGGGGTAAGTGGTGGTGGTCGTGAAGACCGTCTCATGAATCTCCGCAATGATCATGCGGGCGAAATCCATCTCAAACCAAGTAACAGGGCTGCCACCATGACTGCGCGGTCCTAAGTGAGTGCATTATCAGCCTGCGTGGGAGACACCCGATTCCATACCAACATCCAGAAGAATTTTGCCACAAAAGTCAATGTGGCCTTCTTGATGCTCAAACTCGGAGTGCGGACCAACTCGGCGTTCTCTCCATTTATAGCAATATGATGGGCCAACCAGCACAATAGACTCTCCCTCTTCTCTGCATTCCTCTGAAGTACCCCGTTCCTTACTAAGTCCTAACGATAATCAAACTCAGCCGTATTGATAACTAGAGTATCGCCCCGGCCGTAGAGGAATCTGCGAATAGTAGCCTCAGATATGTCAATTGAGAACCCACAAACCAGAGTAGCCTTTAGTGGAGGCTGGTGTAACACCCCGAGAGCACCTCCTAGGCTTCACCGGCGTGCAAGATTCCGAAAAGTCTCATACAAGCCTCATAGCATTCATAATATTCAATATAAGGAAAATGATACAGAATTAAAACTTTTCTTTTATAAATCCAATAATCGAAAACATTAAAAGCAAGCGGAAGTCTATCATCTCACATGGCCTTCTAAACAACATGCTTGAAACAAAATAGGGCCACGGCCCTTTACAATCGAAGTCTTAACAATATTCTATTACATGAAATAAAAAGAACATCTAAAGTACTTGTCCTCGATCTATGAGGACATACCAAAAGTCTTAAGGAACTCAAATCCAAGCTTTAACTAGAGAAAGCAAGTCAAATGCCGGGACCTACACTTGTAGTAAAACATAAAGAAGAATGGGTTAGCACAATTAAGTACTAATTATGAAAGCCATGCAAAAACATGCTTAAAATGGACATTTTATTTAAAAGTCGTGCTTTTATGCCATTTTGATAAAACTTCATGAACATAAGTATAAAAGGCATAATATTCAAACATAACCAACATACAAGTCATTTCATCACATTGTTGACATAATCAATATATAAACCATTACCTTCACATTAAACCTTCACCTCAAGTAACCCTCAAGCTATACTTTGTGCAATGTGTGGATAGCGTCCCATACCACCATCCACACTAAAGTACCACATTAAGGTCACCAAAAGTAATCTTACCATTCATCCTTTCCATCTTCACATAATACCCATACATAAGAGACATAAACATTTCATAAGTCATATTAACATATAAAGACCATCGCCTACAGTAACTCTAAGTCATACTTGTACAATGTATAAGTAGCATCACATACTACTACTCACGCCGAGCAATCACCCTCTTCGCCAAGTTTGACAGAATCTCCCAGGCAATTTAGGAATTCGAATGGCGAAACAAATCGGGGTCGCCGAGCTGATCGGCGACTCGCCAATCATTTCATGGGCCTACCGAGTTTTATAGACCCCAAACCCTAACTGAGTTGGATCAAACGGCGGTGTGAGTCAGATCACTTAATACTTTGGCGACTCACCAATCGAACATTCTCTCACCCATCTCTCTCTTTTCAAATGATTCCCACATTTTATCTTGCACAATTAACACACCATTATTTCTAAAACCAACATAAAGCAATAAAAGGGTTTTGGGTTTCCTCTCAAACAGTGCCTTAGTTAACGTCGTGGCATGCCGCAAGTCCAACTTGAAACCTCATTCTTGGGGTTAGCCACATTATCACAAGGCAAACCCCCTTACTGTCTTAGATTGAGGTGAGACGAGATATGACCCATTTGGGTCTCTAACTGGTTGATTTAAACTGAATGGGAGGTGACGGTCTAGCTAAGGGTGGATACATCTTCTTTCATGCCTTTTAACATTTTGTCTGATCCTTCAACTTTGTTGAGGATACGTGAGAGCATATCCTCTGACCTACCACCTTCCGAGTCCTTGGGCTTTTGGTGCTCATGGGGAGGCACATATTTATCCTTCTCCTCATCCTTCCAATTCAGATTACGGTCACTCCATTCACGATCTCGATCCTTCCAACCTTCGTCTGTAGCCCAACCTTGGTTACCACCCTACCTTGGGTAGTTTGAACGATAGACACCACCTAGGTTGGCTAGAAAATTTACCTCCTCGTTATACAGGGCTTCAAAATTCATTTCCTCCGAAATTGCACACCCGACCCCCACAACATTGACACCACGAGCACCAACACCCATGACAGTTTTGGATAAAATATAAAGTTTTGTCATGATTTTGACCATGTTTTGGTCTCTCTCATGATCTTTTTCAATCTGCTCCTTAGATAGCTTGAAGGTGAGAGGAGAGACTTGGTCCTCGTGAGTGTACCACATTATGTTGATGGTTGTCATGCCATCTAGAAGTTGGGCTGCTATTAAATATGGTTGCTACATTAAGCCTCCAGGCGAGAGTTGGTCAGCGATACCTTTGTTTATCGAGATTAATCTCCGGTAGAAGTACTGTAACAACACATTATTCGGCAAGCCATGGGTTGGGCATTGAAGCACCAACCTTTTGAACTGTAACCAAGTTTCGCGCAGAGGCTCTCCTTCATGACGCTTAAAACTCTGAATGTTATCCCGAAGGAACATCATCTTTGGGGGGGGGAATGGCACTTGAAATGCGGTTACCAATTCCTCCCAAGAAGTGATGGATTCACGCGGTAATTTGGCCAACCATTTTCATGCCTTTCCCATCAACGAGAAAGGGAATAACCTTAACCGGAATGACACCTGAGAGATATTCTTGAACGATAACGGTCCGCACACATCCACGAAATTTCAAAGATTCTCGTGAGGGTCCTCATGAGCCAACCCGCTGAAAAGTCCTTTTGGTTGCAAGAGTTGCAACATATTGTTCGTTATGTGAAACACTGCATTTCCCTCAGCTGGAGGTAAACAGCTAGCTCCAATACCTCCCATGAGATGTGGACCATTGATGTTGGACTCTTGGACATCGTTGAGATTTCTGATGTCATCTTGGTGGTCCACTGGGCTACCGTTGTTACCATTAACACTCATCCTTTCTGAAATATTTGCACAAGCAAACAAAACATAACTAAAAATTAAGTCAGTAAAACTACAACTAAGAAGAACAAAAATCCTACTTAACTACAAATTCTCAACTAACACCACTCCCCGGCAGCGGTGACATTTTGATGTTTGTGTAATCAAGACACAACTTCCAATGCAAGTGTCTACGATCGAACAATAGTAAAGTAACCCAACCAAAGGTTGGGGTCGAGTCCCAAGGGAGTGGTTCCTAAAAATTAGTGGTTAAGCGCGAAAGCACTAAAGCTAACCGTAGCTAAAGACTTTATCGAATTAAGACATGACAAATTAAAGGGTTTGACATGAGTGTCAATTATCAATAGGGGGTTTGTAAACAAGTAAAGAGAAAAAGCAACAAAAATAAAGAGAGATACAAATATGGAGAGGGGATTCTTGGGATGTGAAAGGAACACCGGCTAAACTAGATCATTGGGTGCATGCTTTGGATAGTAAATTCGTTGAATATTTGTGACTAGGCTAGACTATAATGGGGGTAAATTTTCTATCGAGCAACTTACCCCGAATCAACTCGATTTCTCTTGAACACCGAGTTGCTGCTTTAAGAACAACCTCCGCCTTAGCCATTCACTCTCTAAAGTTGAGTGTGTGGGAGAAGGACTAGGGTTCACTCTCTCGAGCTAAATCTCATGTCGACCTAATCCCACCGGCCATCGATTTAGTAGTCTTAGTTTTACGACCTCTCTCTCGAGTAAGCCAAAAACACAAAGGTGAAATCGTATTTGCAACTACAATTTCATTAAGTTCCACCACAACTACTAAACAAAATCACATTTACACAACAAATAAACCATCAACCAGAAAGACCCAATAGATAATCTAACCCGTATTCACAAAATCACAACCCAAGAATTGGGGTTTTAGCTAAACATGTAAAAGGGATAAAATGTTATACCAATCTCAGTTTCCATCAATGGGTATGCAAGATTAAGTCTTAAAACAAGTCAAGAGTGAAGAATCTACAAAACCCAAGTCCAAAATCTTGGAGTTGAAACCCTTTGAATCTTCAAGTTTTTCAAAAACCCTCTCTAAACTTAGAACTCAAAAATAAAAGTAAAGTGTGAAAAATATTGTTTCAAAGCTAAAAATTCGATACTAAGCTAAAAACTTCAACTGGTATTTATAGTTTTCAGAAAGTGTGCTGTGAAGGATCCATTCGGTGTAGTTAGTCAAGATCGCCGACCCATTCGACGATCCACCCTTTGGTCTGCTTCATCGCCTTTCAGCGCTTGCCTTCAACATCTTTGTGTCCTGGATCATTGGGTGATGGAGTACTGCTTCACGGAACTACTCGGTGACATGTCGACTGCACCATTTCATCACCAACTTGATATTTCCCTTCATGGCTCAGCACATTGGAACAAAAGGCGAGATTGTAGGCCTTTCGGCGATTCGCCTAACGGATTAGGTGATCGTCAGGCCATCTTTTCTTCCTTTTTTCATCCACTTTGTTCCTTTTTGCTCGATAGTGTCCATGATTTTGTCTCTAAGTTTAAATACTTGAAATTCAAGCATTGACATAAATTTTGAGACAAAATATGCATTTGAGAACACTAATTTTATCAAAAACAAGCCTTAAATGAGTCTAAATCGTGGACTCATCAACGAGTGTTCGCAAACGGCGCCATAGAAGTTGAAGGGCAGGAACGACCTGCATTTAAAGTGAATGGTTAGCGTTTGAAGCTATACATTGGTGAATGCCAAGAGATTTCTCTGATTGAACTGGTGTACATGGAAGATGCTTGAAAGCATTTTCACGTCGTGCCGCAACGTTAAATAAGGCGCTTCTTGGGAGGCAACCCAAGTTTTACTCTTTTAAATAATGTGTGTTGATATTGCAGGAGTGGGTTCAATGAACAAGACAAAATACCCTTGGTGAGTCACCAAATCACTTTGGCGAGCACGATGCAATTCACTTTATGGCTTTGGACAAAAGGGGTTCAGATACTAAAGCATTCAGCGGAACACTTTTACCGGTCAGTGAACCACCGACTCTTTTCAGCAAATCGATTTTCCTCGCCCTTCCTAGTCAGCACATCTGAAGTTCATTATGCGAATTGCCAAACGGTTCAGCGTTCATCATTTTTGTCGATCTGCCTCACACATAAGTGCAATCTACTGGAATAAAGGGCGATTTGACTACCATAAGGCGATCCGCCGAATCTTTCGATGACCTTTCCACTGCTTCGCTAACTAGGCATTTAGTGAAGATTTCTTGATACCCAGCTTTACTTGTTTACACACTAGATTGTTTTCATATTTTGCTGTTTTTTATATTAAATTTCGATAATTGTCTACTCTCCACCCACATTGAGGACAATGTGAATAGTTTAAGTTAGGGGTGTATGTTGTGTGGCCTTGATGTTTGCGTAATCAAGACACAACTTTCGATGCAAGTGTCTACGATCGTACAATAGTTTAGTAACCCAACCAAGGGTTGGGATCGTTCCCAAGAGAGTGGTTTGGAGAATTAATAGAAAAATTAAATTTAGTTCTAACTAGTAGTAGCTAAAGACATTAATGATTAAAACCATTGTAAATTCAAGAGGGACACAAGAGTGTCAACTAACAATGAGGGAGTTTTGTCACTAGTAAATAAAAACAACAAAATAAACAAGGGTCTCTAAGTAATGAGAGGGAATCCTTGGGATGTGACGGGAATGCGGGTTAATATAGATTATTGGGTACATGGTTTCGATAGAAGATTCATAGAATAATGGTGACTAGGCTAAACTTTAAGGGGGATAAGCGCTCTCTCGAGCAACTTACCCTGTTTCAAATGTGTTCCTCTCGGACACCCACTTGCCGCATGAAGACCAGCCTACGCCTTAACCCACTCACTCTCTTGAGCTGAGTGCATGGACATGGCACTAGGGTTAACTCTCTTGAGCCGAACCTCATGTCGACCCACTCACACTGACCATCAATCTGGTGGTCCTAGTTTTACGACCTCTCTCTCGAGCAAGCTGAAAACACATAAATAAACTTGTATTTGCAACTACAAATTCATTAAATTCATCCACAACCACTAAACGAATTCACATTTAAACTACGAATCGACTATCAACAAGCAAGACCCAACAATTATCTTAACCCATATTTGCTAAATCACACCCCAAGAATTGGGGTAGGGTTTTTAGCCACACATGTATAAGAGATTGAAATTTATACCAAATTGAGCTTGCATTCAACTGGTTATGAAGATTTAAGTGTTGATACAAGCCAAAATTGAAGAATCTAAGAGACCCAACTCCAAATCTTGAAGATGAGAACCTTTGGAACTTCAAGTCTTCAAAACCATCTCAAACTTAGAGCAAAAATATCAAAAAGTACTATTCTATATGAAAATTATAATAATTGTTCGACTTTTAAAACTACAACTCTAACTAGTATTTATAGTTTTCACAGATTTGTGCTGCAGCGGATCATTCGGCATCGTTAGTCGAAATCGATGATCAACTCGGCGATTCACCCTTTGGTGTAATTCATTGCCAACTTACACCATCCTTCAACATCATCGTGCTATGGGTCATTGGGCGACATGGTACTGCTTCGCAGAACTTCTCGGTGATGCGCTGACTGCTCCTTTTTTCCTATGACTTGATAATTTCCTTCCAGGCTCAGCATACTAGAACAACAGGCGAAGTAAGAACCTTCGGCGACTCACCAAGTGGACTCGGCGATCCTCATGCCTTCATTTCTTCGTTCTTTCTCAGATTTTTTGTTCCTTTTTGCGACGTTGTGTCCATGCTTTCATTCAAACTTCAAATACCTGAAACATAAGGGTTTTCATCAGATATTGAGATAAAATAAGCATTTGAAGACACAATTTCTATTAAAATATAGCCCTAATGAATCCAATTTGTGGACTCATCAACACCCCCAACTTAAACTTTTGCTTGTCCTCAAGCAAACTCAAGTTCAGTCGTTCAAAAAGGGTGTCTCGAACAGTGCTACACAAGACTCAATCATGAATGTACACAACAAGACTCAATTTACTTATGCAAAGATCAAATGTGTATTAAAAGATTCGAGTTGTGACACACCATTACCAAAGATTTTCAAGCTCGCAATACTTGCTTCAAATGCAAGTTCACGCTCAACAAAAGCCTTTGAATGCCCTCACTGATGATTCCATTTTCACATGCAAAGGGTATAATCAATTTAAAGTCCAGGAATCAGATACAACACTCACACTCACAAAGAGGAACACAATGCATACTTTCACCCATAGGTTTGCCCATATTTTCCAATCAACATTTGTTTCGACTTTCTCAAGATCACAAAGGTCTTAACAAGGCTTGTAATGGGGATGAGTGCAAAGGAATGGTCATTTAGGCTCAGTGACTTTCATCCTCATGAAATGTGGTGCTCACAACACTTCCTTTCCTTTTCCTTCATCATTTTCTTTAGTGCTCATAAGTCATCCTATTATTCACTTTCCATGGATTGTTTGGAAACCCCGTCTCTTTTGTATTTTATTCCACAACTTTCTTTTTCATCCCTTTTCTTTTTCTTTCTCTTTTCTCTTCTTTTTATATGGAGGGCTTCCATTTTTCTCAACACTATAGGTTAAGGAGACTTTCCTTGCACTTCTTGACTATCCCTTTTCTTTTTCACCTCACCCCCAACTTAGGCTTTTGACCTAAGTTGGGTATTCAATTTACCACAATTTAAGAGTATTATAGGTAATAGATTAAGAATAGTCTAGTTTTCATCAAGTTTCTTCCAAAGAAGGGTAAGGCTCAAAGGGTGTTCAAGAGAGAATCACACGCTCACAAAGTGGGTCATAAAAGAGGTATATGTCAAATTGGTTCACACTCTTCGAAGTTGCCTAAGATCATCTCAAGAGAAAGTTTACTAAATCAACCGGACAAACAGGGAAAATTCTAGGTGTTGTCATGCATGGTTCCAAGTAAGCTTTTCACACAAGGCATCAACACTTAAGTCAAACAAGACTCCTCACTTTTGCTAATGTGCAACGGTCATCACAAGAGAATCGATTTGATAAATGGCTAATCACAACGAGATGCAAAGAGTTCACATATTGTCTATGCAATTTCATTTGGGCTCATCGTAGCCGCACATTCATGTTCGTTTGATTATAAGCACTATTCAAGTCATCGGTATTGATCGAGACCGAGACTTAAATTTTGCAAAAGAACAGTCACATTCAACACACGAGAGGTAGCAAAAATTTTTGGATTGGTCAAAATCATTTTGCAATTTAAAATAAAAGGAGCCACAAGCTCAAACATCCACAGAAACAGATAAAACACAATTTTTAAAGCAGAACAACCCAGATATATAAACAAAACACGAACAAAAGTAGCACACAAAAGGTGTGGGCTTCACCCTACCACAAATAAAAACATTTGTCCTCAAATGCAAATAACAGAATATCCAGACTTTAGAATAAAGAAAGACATAGAGGGAGGTAGAGAAAAATCATGTCTACACGTCGCTCCATCTATCTGGGCATCAGTGCCTGATGTGGAAACATGGAATTTGATAATGGCCCCTGGAGATTCGTTAGTAGATTCAGCGGCAACTGACTTACTAAGATTGTCCAAGTCACGAGCCGCCAAAAAGGAGTGGATAGCTGTGAAGAATCCATGTCTCCACGAGGGAATAGTGGGGTCTCGGGTATTTGTTCTCTTGCTGGTACTGGTCTTCTTGCCCTCATCATCCATTTTGGAAGGATTTGTTGCCTTTGTATTTTTCTTGAGATTTTTCGCTCTTGTTTGTCGGGGTGACATATCTCTTATTGTTACTTTCGTTCTAGCCATTTCTGCAAAGCTTCGAGAAAAAGTTAGAAAGTATTCAGACAAAAGCAAGGCAGTTCAATTGCAAAATCACTTCACTGAACCAGTTGGCGAACGCGGAACTACTTCGGTGGTTCACCGAGTGCAGTGCATAGAGAATACAGGGTGCAGACAAAGGGCAAACCAGAAGTCTTTCGGCGAGTCGTCGAATGCTTTTGGCGATCAAAGGCTTCTCACCAACAGTTACAGAATTAAACATCATATTTGGCATTAAATTAAAGGCGAGATGGAGATTTAAGGTGAACCACCGAGTGATTCGACGAGCTCGAACCAGCTCGCCAAATGACCCAACGTGCTTGAATTAGACCCAACTTCCCGAATTCAACACTGCAACCCCCGAAACAAAATTAAGGCATGCACAACTCAAATTAGGCTTAGACCTAGTGACAATCATGCACAACCCACAATTTTCATCCAATTTAAAGCGCAACCTTCAGGAATTAACTATTTGACTTAGTACGGGAAAAGTTTGCGAACCTACACTACAACAAATGTGATATTTAGCTACGAAATTATTAGTTACGATATAAAATTCGTCACTAATTATTCACCTTTTATGACAAAAAATACATTTCGTATTTAAATGTATGTGCAACATACTTTTAGTGACGAAACGTACAATTTCGTAGCAAAGTTTTGTCCAGTAAAGTTTCCCACCAAAAAATAATTTGGCACCATTTATTAAGTACAACTAGTGACAAATTTTAATTCATCAATGACACATTATTTTGTCACTAATAATGTATCCAATTTGTGACAAAATGTTATTTGTCATAAAATTAGTTACAATTTTGGACACGAAAAAATTTCATCACAAAATATAAGTTGTTGC